>FIZR01004481.1:0-11087 GCA_900060175.1 Ferrisia virgata
AGGAACGAATGGGAGAGACTGCGAGAATCCTTCGCCCAATACTGGGCATAGCGGAGATTGCATTTGAAAATATGTAATGTCTGCTAATAAAGGTTATTATATTATATTTATCCTTTATTTAAAAAAATTAATAAAATTTTAAAAGGCCATTTCGGGGGTCAAGTCACGGAGGAGGGGGTGTTGATTTTTCAAGAATGTCTCTTGAATCAAAAACTGGGGGTTTGGTGGTTCAAAACTTTGGTCATGTATGAATTTCGATAATGTGCATCTACCACCAAAGTATCATGTCAAAATTCTGCTGGGGCAAATTCTTTATACTTCAACTATCTCGGAATTATGAAGTCAATATTTTTCCCAAAGAAGGATAAATTATACCCTTTTTTGCCATTATCTAATAAAAACTTCACAAACCTCCCTTGAATTTTCCAAAAATAAACGACAACAACGATGAACTGATATACCCTACTCAATCGCAAGCACGTAATCTCACATACTACCATTGCTGATTGTAATTCTGGGCGTACAAGTACCTACACAGGATCTATGCTGGAAAGAAAAATATTTACAACTTTCACCTGGTTCGTTTACTCTTATCAAATAAAGAAACCGAATACAAACAATTGGATTTATGGCCAAATCACATACCTAGGTACCACATGATACATTACAAGTGTGTAAGTAGGTACACAGGGAGATGTGCTTTTGAGGATCTAGAGTACGCGAGAAAAAAAATAAATAAATAAAAACGATCGGTAACAACGCGTTGTTAAATATCGAATAGCGAAGTCTGTAGCCTAATGAAGGTAATCAGTGGAACAAATGGGTATTAGAATTTATAATATGGATAAGGGGAAGTGATCACGTTGTCGTGTGACTAACGCTGTATGCGGCATTATGCCAGTTCTAACAGAGAACAAATCAAAGGATTTGCTTATTTTTTCACACTCGTATTTCCCTTCGAAATTCAAACAGGCTAAAGCTCACCTACGACGCACAGCGGGTATAGAAAAAATATATATAAAGCTCAATTCGTTCTCGTTTGTCATTATGTAAATTAGCACGCACTGTAGAAGAGACTCCCACCAGCGTTATATTTCCGATACCTACTTGATTTGTTATAAGTACAAGTAACGTGAAAAATTCCATACTTAGGTGAAATTCGCACTTAAATCTGATTACTGGTACGGTTTTACCTTGGTTTTTTTTTTATTATTATTTTCAATTACTTCACAATTCGTATTAAATTTCAACGTCGTGTCGTCTCGATCTTGCCATTATATTATTAAAAAATTCCAATTCAAAGCTATATTTCTCAATCAATACGAACATGGTTTAATTTCATAATGTGTTCGAGATATGAAATAAAAAAAAAAAAAAAAGGTAAGCATATGTGCTCGTAGCTATCTTCTGCTCATACATTGTCGATAAGTAATATCCTATTATCGAGATAAGCATTTTAAAATCAGGATCCCCCCCCCTTTATTGCTACGAAACGCAATTCTCGACGGTATTAAAACTAGAAAATTGTTATGCCTTCGTTGAAATATTCCATCGAATATCCAGCCTATTCACGACTGCGATGACTGAGGCTGATAAATACGATGACAATCGGTTTCTTGCATTTGTGCTGCAAGAAAACGTCGCTATGGACGTCGAACGAGCGACGAGCTTTTACTCGAGTATACGTAACGCGGCTATATTGTTAAAATTACACGGTCTTTTTCCTTTTGAAAATGTTCGCTCGTATGACGGCCGTTCTTTGTCATTTAAATGGTACAGCTTGGGCGTATTATGGGGATACGGGCTTTACTCCGGATCGTCTATTGTTTTATATTGGCTGGCGTTCGGTGACCGGATGAAAAAGTACGTATTTCGAGTAGAGAATCTGGTAAAGATTATTCGTTGCTTGGATTATGAGCGGTAATTGTAGACGTAATTAATTTTTTCGATTAAAATTTCAACCGTAAATTGAAAAAGGTCCTTTGAATAGTGAAATTCAGCCACCTTCAGAGGCTTACATCTAAACCAACGTTTAGAGAAATAAAATTGAGATGTTTGAATGGCGCAGCAAATGAGTGAACTTCGAGTAACGAGTTTAGTTTTATGGTCTGATTTTAGAATCAGTCTCAGTGCGAAGAATCTCCTTTTCATCCTCAATCAAAGAACTCGTGCTACCCACGAATAAGAGCCAATTATTTTGCCATGTCGAACAAACATTCTGCATGAAACGTAGCACACAAACTGATTCATTTATGCAAAGGTGATGTGACTCGTCAACTTGAGCTCTTCAAATATTTATTCCCCTAAGAATTTTAAAAATTCATTTTCCAAGAATTTTTTATATTTTTCAAAAAATTGTAAAATCAATTCGTTAATGAAATTTCAAAATTGATTTTTTAATAAAATTACAAAAAAAAAATTAATTTTTTGGTCAAATTCGTAGACTAATTTGTAAAAATTCACTTTTAAAAAACTTTTTAAAATACATATTTCAAAAAATTCTGAAATACTCGAAGTATTTGATGAAACATTCAAATTAATTTCATCAAAAAATTTCTCAGGCTACTAATCCTTTTGACGAACTATGAATGTTCAAGAATGAAAATGAAACTGATATGAACATAAGGATACAAAAAATATTTTTTACTGAAAAATTAATAATTCTTCAACTTTGCCTTGGTAAATGAATACAATATAAGGGTGAAACATTGGTAGTGCTTCGACCTTGATATAGACAAATAGTGAGGTGATACCAAAAGCTGCTTAAACCTCATTTTCAACCCAAAAGATAGGAAAGAGATGACCAAAATTTGTGGTTTGGAAAAAAGAAATCGAAAATTCTATCAATGTGATATTTTGACTATAATGGTATTCCAATGGTATTCCCTTTGAGAAGGACTTGGTAGCAATCACCAGTGAAATTTTCATAAATTTTTTGCACATAGAACAAGAGAGGGAATTTTTTGAAACTGATTATACTATAAATACATGTTTTTTTTTTTTTTTTTTTTTTAATATCAATGTTTTGCAGTGTACAAACTTGGTGCTATCCTGCCACTACTATGATGAGAACCTTTCAAAGATAAACTTGGGATCTATGTGCAATTCAAAAATATTTTATGATAAGAGGAGGAAGAGGAGGGAATAGAGTATTTTTGAATTTAAAATATCACCATAGATTTTGCATTTCTTTTCGGATTTGAATTGTGTATTCAGTTGTACAGGGTCTAGTGCCAAAAAGAAAAATGAGTATTTTTCAAAGAAAGACTCTAGAACCACCTGTGGTGGAGCTTACAAAAATTTTCGAAAATTTTCTTTCACAAAACAAGAGTAAATAATTTTTAAAGCTAAAACATTACCAGATGCTGTTTCATTTTTTAGCTTACATTTCTTACTGAATCTTACAGAGTTGATGTCGCATTGACCCTGTGGAAGTAGACATTTTCAAGGAGGGATTTCAGACAAAAGAAATAGTCAAACATTTTCTATGCACAGGAGAAAAAAAATTTGAAGCTGAAATTAAAATTACCAAGAACCTATATTTATTCAAAGGCTCAATTTTTTCTCCGTGTTATGCGACTGTACAAATTATTATTTTTGGGGAAGAAACAACGTTTGATCACAGTGAAAATCTTCAAAGTCAAGGGTCCAACTGGTCATAAAAACACGAAAAATTCAGTGGTGTGGCCAAGAGTAGCTCAAAGAAGAGGGTTTCCACTTTTTTGTGTACAATTTCTTTGACCTATAAAAATGAATTAAATGATATGCTCAAACGAAGGGAGAGCGAAATAAAAAAAAAAGGCTTTTAACAATCAAAAAGCGTTTTTGTAGGAGTCTTAAGAAACACAATTGCATAAGTGTAAAAATTTTTTAAGTTTTTCGACCTCAAGGAAGAATTTAGACAGCCAAAACAACCCCCTTTACTACACATTTGAAAAAAAAAACAAGTATTTCACACATTCCAACAAAAATATTAAAAAAAAACACAAAATTTGCACAAAGTTTTTGAAAATTACAAAAATTTACAATTTTGATCGTTAATTTTTTGTGTTTGCTCGAGAACTTGAAAGTTGAATGCCGCATTTTTGTTAGTAAAAAGATACTGAAATTAACAAAGGAAAAAAAACAGTAATTTTCAAGTCCTTGCTTGTAATTTGTTTTAAAATTTTAGCTCTAGCCTCACTCGGAAAAAACTTTTTTAGAAAATTAATCGGTATTAAGAAAAAGCCCTGAAAAATAAAAAAAAGCATAAATCTTCATCTTTGAATTTTGGTGGGAATTGGGAACCTTGTAACTTTTCCATGGGTAGGAGTTGAGGGAATTTTTTTTAGAAATTTGAAATTACATAAGTATTCTGGGGTGAGAATCTTGAATCAAAACATTTTTCCTCACGAACGTACTTATAGCAGAGAAAATTTAACATTTTAGAACAGATGGCGTCAAAATCCTTTTCAAAGTGAATCCGTTCTCATTGGGGTCATCACATCAATACTATGTCTGCGTAGGTCTGTAAAATAAATATTTCAATTTTGGGACTTTTTTCTCCCTCCTATAGATGAAAAATATCTGAAAATTTTACTATCCGTAGGTTTCAAGTAGCTACAGAGATTGCAATTTTTCCATAGATTTTCTCAAAATTTCCACCCTCGCTTCACTTGAGCCATATTATGCTTTCTGCTACAAAAATTTAATCACTTACTTTAGAAACGGGCTGTTGGGGCTTAGGCCCCCCAAATATTTATGTCTTATCTCCACCTCTGTTTCATAAATTTTCAATTGAACAACGAGAAAAATTTTTAAGTCCAGTTTCCTACACCCTCCCTCCCCCCATCATATTAATTCCAAGAATCCATATTTTGAAATATCGGAGCAAAAAATTAGGCCAATGAATACTGAGTGGGCTGGTATTTATGAGATTTCTCGGTGAGCCTATTTTTTGGGGTCCAGCTCTGTCTCCCCCTCCTGGTGGATGAAACTGAATTTGGAACTTTTTATGCATCAAGTTGGTACCATATTCACGCTTCGAGAACATTTTCGGTGGTGATTCTCAGATTTTATGCTAAATTTTCAGCTATTTTAGGTAGTGATAGAAATTAGGTCAATTTTGAATCTCCCACTTGGGTCACCCTCTTGAGTAAAATGGGTCAAGATTGGTTTCATTTTGACGGGAATTTCGTCAGAAATCTATTTCTGCGATCATCTTACCCCTAAACAGCTTACCTTTCAATATTTTGGGAAAACGCTGAATTTTGTGACATGTTTCAATCTCTCCCCCTTCCAAACTCAGAGGCTAAAGGTGTAAAGTTTAGGGGGTGCTTATAGCGATTTTTAAAAAAAATTTACATCAAAAATGTCGAAGTATCAATTTTTTCCAGTTTCAATGCTAATTTTTATGGCCTAATAGGTATAATTTATGACATAAACCATGACATGAAAGCGAAAAAAATTGAAAGCAAGAAAGTTTTCATTGGCCAATCTCTCGTTTCACATTGTGAAAAAAAATAATGTAGGAATTCATGTGAATAGAAATTTTTTTTCCATTCATTCTGAATAAAAACAAAATTTTTCATACATACAAAACGCATAAATAAAGAGTTTTGTTCTTAAAAAAAAAAAAAAAAAACTACTTTTTTTAACATGTTGACTAAAAGAAGGTAAATTTTTTGAAATTGAAATTTTATTTTGAAATATCATTTTTGAAGTACTGAATGATTTAAATTGAAAGATAAGAGGGGGTTAACCATGTAATTTAGATGACCATTGTACGAATCTCCACTTAGGGGTTCGATCCGGTTAAACTTGAATTATGATCACATGTGTGACTCTCGTCAAACAGCGCAGAATTGAAGGTGACCCCTTAAAATGAAAACGAAAAATTACAGCATGGAGTAAAACACCACACAAAAGTAAATTCGTTCTAGAAACAGATGGAAGCTACCATGATGTAAAATATCATTTGAAAATTTCATATATTAATCAAATGAAAAGATATCATCATAACTTTCATTAATATTCCTATAAAGCTTAACATGAGAACTTGATTAACACGCCCCTCAAAGTCTAATCAATCTCTTATAATACGCTTGCTGACTCGAGCTCGCCGTCGGAATTAAATTTCTCTCGCTAGTTTTCTGTACTTTTTTTTTCTGTCTACAGTCTGGTGTTCTATCAATATGTGGTTCGCGTTTGGCTGTTCTACATCTGTTACTCCATCAATAATATGAAATTTTTAAACGTACTCGTCGAGTTAGAAGAAATAAACGATAAATTGCGCAACACGTCCGGCATACTGGAGCACACTGGTAGTAATTTGTTGGCGAATAGCTGGAGATATTGCGTTGCATTTGAAATTGGCGCTTTAACGCTTCATTGTTTCATGGAAGCTATGTTTATTTTATCGGAGACCTGGATGCAGCAATCGAATACGATGGTATTTACATTGAGCGTGTTATTAGCTTCGGTTACTTCGTCGGTCGAAACGTACGTTTCGATATTATATTTGTTGACGGCATCGAGGATAAATTCATTTTACCAACGTCTTTACCATAGACTGAAAAAGTGTTTGGGTAATTGCCATAGGACTAATGCCAACGCTATTTCTAGTGAATTGGGTAAGCGATACCGATACGATAGACCAACCGACAGATTTTTGCTGATATTATTTTTTTTTTTTTTTCTCTCATCCTTACTCTTGTGGGTATATTCGAAACGCAGAATTTCTACGTATTTTACATACAGATTTATCCGATGTCTGCGACAGGCTACACCAGTGGTTCGGATTGTCTTTTATATGCATTTTTAGCGTGCTGATTGTTCGAACGTTACTGATATTTTATAAAATTACCATCTTGAACGGTAAAGTATCGGTGATAAATGATGTGGGCTCGTTGACGCAGATTTTCGGATACCTTTACGTGTTAACGTCCACTTCGCAAAATCTAGCAAACGCGGTGAGCATCTTTCTAATTTATTAACACTAAGATAGAGAGATAGATAGATACACAGATAGATAGGTAAGTAAGTAGGTAAGTAACCTACCAACGTAAATAAAAGCCACGTTTTGTAAGGGCTGACAATAAAGGCGATGAGATTTTCACACTCGTAAGTTGTAAACTACCAGACAAGACTCGAAAAAAAAAAATTTCTCATTTTAACGAGTACCTTAGGTACCAAATATGTTGGTAGGTAGGTAGGTAGGTACCTATAATGGAACTAGCGAAAGTATATTTTTTTTTCCTTCTGTTTGCTCGCAGAATATGGAAATATGCAGCATTGTGCGAAATACATCGACTATTGTTCTTTCGTCTCGTCTACAATTTCAAGTAATGCATTTTAGTTAATAATACATTCGTTATTTTGAAAAATAAAGAAAAAAACAAAGGTATAGGAAACGAGACGAGATGAGAGGAAAAGTGTTGCGCCAAAACGAGCGAAGAAAATATATTTTCCGAAAGGATTTTATTTTTGTGTTTTGCAACGCGTTGCAATTTCATAGTATTTTACAAAGCAGTATTCTAGATTACGTGTGGGTTTAATATGTATACATACGTACATACTATAAAGAGTCTCGTGCAAGCATGTGGTGGGAGGGGGAGGGGGGACTGAAGTGCTAATGTCGAAATAAAGGAAAATTTCTCATCGAGCCTGAACAAGAGAACACTAGCGCCTGGGCCCGGATTTATAGATAATTTTACGTTCGTGAACTTTACTATAACTTTTCGAGTGGACGAATTTTTCGCTTAGGAAATTTTCAAAAGCGAACTTGTCGATCGACTTTGGTCCCTTGTACTATACCAAGGTTTATGGCATGTTTAAACAATGGTTTTATTTGAAGCTTTGTATATCTATCGATATTTCAAGCGTACGAAATTCGTATATATGTGGATCTCACTCCAGTTTTTAAGACGGACGAGTGGGACGTATCAGCGTAGGCGAGAGAATATAGCGAATGTTCTTGAATTTGAATTGAAACGGCTTACGAACTTTGGCCGCCGTTTGGATGAAGTTTAAACAGGCTGAATTTTTACTTCGAATTGAAGTATCTAAGGATTCTTTCTTCTTCTTGTTCTTTTTATTTAAACGGAGCATTGTTAAGAAATAGAGAGAGGTTTTGTGAGCAGAAAAATCACAAGGTCGAGGTCTTTCTGGAATGAAAAAGAGAAGAAATGATGACAGGTTTAATAGGTTTATAAGTACTTCTTTTGACATTAAACTTCCTATTGTAGGAATAAAGATGCGTTTTAGTATGGAATTTGAACGCTTTTTTTTTTACCAAAATCATGTGCATTTCTACGGATTTACTTAGTAAGGTAACATTATTATTTTCTAGTTGAGATTAATGGTATTGCAAACCACAACATTACCAGTGAATACTTATGCTCTGGGATTCTTCGATACTACACGATCTTTGATACCATCAGTAAGTAAATTTTGTAGTCTGATTTATAAAAATAATAAAAAATTTCACAGTTATAGTCATTGATTTCTGTGCAATTACAGCTTTTGGGAGTAGTAGCAGTTTATATCACGGTCATCATACAATTGGGCACACCTCTCGACATAGTTCACAAATTTATAGATCACTCGCCAGATCACTCGCAAAAAGAAGATACTCGATAAACAAAATTTATTTTGGATGAATTTTTTTCGTCAATCGTTAAATATTTCAGCTAATTTATGTTTCTCATATTCCATTTTGAACTTAATAACCAGAAAATGTATCTACAATTAGAATAAGAGAACCGGTCCTTTCCTCACATTTTAAAAATTATCGTGGAAAATTTTTGGGAAACAAAACGGAGTCTTATTCAAACATAGATGCACTCAAATTATGTTATGCAGTATCTATGTGTTACAATATTTATATGTACAAAATCAATTCACAAAACGAATGTAGGGTTTCAAGAACCGATTGAAACAGATTACAACATTGAAAACGTTTGACCTGTATAATTGGTGTACTCATAGAAAAAATCCTCCTCTTTCCTCCTCCTTCTAAATAATTAAACGCAATCTGAATCTTTTTCCCACCCCCTCCACTGCTAGAGTGAGAACTGTCATTAAAAATTTGTCATGAAGTCATGATTAAGCGAAGAATTTGAAACCAACTTTATTCTGTAGTAGAAAGACGAAGGAATACACCAGAGGATTTTCGAAATTTTGCAGAGGGTTTTGAGGGGGAGGCTGAAAAGTTTAAAACCCCAAAAGGCATATTTAGGACTCCTACTAATCTACATACCAAATTTCAACTTCCTAGCTCAATTCGGAGGAAAGATAAGGGAAGAACAGCCCTTTTTCAAGGTTGAAATGAGGAAAAACCATTACATCTCTCCTCCAAATTCACATGGGAGGCTGGTTTTTGAACATGTTGTACCGTTTTTGAAGGTCCGATGTCCACAGATTTTGACGAGTTTAGCTTCTCCGCACCCCTTCCCTAAATTTAGGCACAACTGAACTTCAACTCGAGTATATGCCCCAGATTTCATCGATTTTGGTTAGTATCAAGTTGGGCAAATAATTTCTTACCAGCGCCCTTTCAGTGCCTTGCTTACATCAGAGTCTGCCCATATCCTCTTCGAACGAGTCGCTGCAAAACGTGTTATTTGTGCTCTGTGACGAATTTTAGCCTCACACCCACCGTTATTTTCTACAACGGATCCAAGATACGTGAATGGGTCCACCACTTCGATGCCTTGAATTTCTCTGCTTTCTGGCAAGTTCTTTTCCAAGTGACCTAATATTATGATTTTGGTCTTTGCTTTGTTGATCAGCAGACTATACTTTGGTTCTAAGCACTGAAACAGCAGGATCATATTTATATACTTGATGCAACTAGGGTTGTGGCATCAGCATATCGGAGGTTTGATAAACAAACACCGCCGATTGACTTTCCTCCTTTCCTATCCTCAGAGTCATTGCCTGCATCATTACCCACAATCCGTTGCAGTACCTCACATATTATATGGACGCCATACGGGTTGAAAATGAGTGAGGATAGTACACAGTCTTGCCACACTCCTCTCTTCCAGAGGAATTTCTCTGATGAGGTCGATTGGGTGATTCGTACATTTGCTGAACTGCCTTCATATAAATGCTTGATCGACCATACTAAATGTATTGGAGCACTCATTTCCAGCAGAATCCACCATAGTTTGTACCATTGTAGGTACATAGTTAAAGGCATTCTTACAGTCAACAAAGCGCAAGATGATTTGGACATTGTACTCTCGAGATTTTTCGATGAGATGCCTGAGATTAAAAATTTGTTCTCTTGTACCTCTACCCCTTGTGAATCCTGCCTGTTCTTGCGGAATTTGGGTGTACGTGACTGCGTACAGCTAATCATAAATGATCTTTAGAAGTATCTTGCTAGCATGTGAAATAAAACGATATGGTACGATAATTCTCACAATTTTCTGAAGACCCGTTTTTGCATAGTGTAATGTATGTTGACTGTCTGCAGTGTATTCAAAATTCACGCCAAAAGTAGATTAATTTTCTTAAGAGTTGCCAAATTGTAACCCAGAATGGTAAGGAATCTAACTCTACTTTTCCTACCTGTAACCCATGACTTTCAATTTTTTGCTGGAAAGGGAAGAAATACATGTCTATGCACCAAAAAATAGCAAAAAATTTGTCTATCAAAAGATATTTGGAAACATTAATTCCCCCATCCCTACAAGGCCTCATTTCACGATTTTTGGGAAGACCAATCGATCCTTTTGATATTGAATTGAACGTCGAATGCTCTTGGATTTATATCAGATCACTTCTGCAATTTAAAGCATACCTACAGAGTGATAAACGAATTTATAATACTGAAGTACAGCAAAATTTGAAATAGGAATTGGAGTTTTTTCAAAAAATGAAAAATTCATTTGACCCTGAATCTAGCACAGATTACTTTTGTATTCTTGTACTTTTTTCAGTCAAGGATTCTCTGAGCTCCTGAGATTAGCTTCACACCTGACAGGCAGAACTTTTTTTTCCATCTGAGAAGTCAGGCTTTTCCATTGATTTTTAATGGGCCCTTTTCTCATTTAAATTTAATATGCCTGTCATGCTGAAGCAGGCTAATTTTGAAAGAA
>FIZR01004483.1:0-29066 GCA_900060175.1 Ferrisia virgata
TTTTAATTTTAAAATAAGAAATTTTGTTTTTTATTAATATCTTTAATTTTGTTTTTTTTTTTTATGAATTTTATAATTCAGAAAAGTAGATTAATTTTGATTAAATTCGGTTTTTTTATTCGCGAAAGTGGTGTGGGGCCTACACCCTAGGATTTTGTAAGATTCGGGCCGGTAAGGCCACTGAAAAAGCCGTAATGGCTTTCCTATACTCGTAAGTAACGTTTAAAAATGGCAGCCCCTTTTATTTTTTATTTTTTATGTACCTCATGCTGCTGCCTCTCACCCGCTCGGGAACTCTAACCCTGTTCATCCAAAATTAGCCTGCTTCAGCATGACAGGCATATTAAATCTAAATGAGAAAAGGGCCTATTAAAATTCAATTATAAAAAGCCTGACTTCTCAATGTGGGAGTGGAGTTGAGTTGAGGAAAAAAGGGCATGTGGCTAATTTCAAAAAACTGTAAAGAAAAATGAACCCCTACTTCAACAGCTTAATTTGGATGGTGCTAACAATCACTGGTACAAATCAAGCATGGTGAAAAGTTGACCTTCTCCAAAAAGCACGTCTAAGACTAAATGATAGCCCTGAGTCTAAATCCTTCAAATATACATCTAGCCCATCTAGGACCAATACAATTTACATGAAAGTTTTAAAAAATAACTTGAATGAGAAAGGAAGCTGAGAAATAGGTACTAAACATCTTTCTGGGTCAGAAGTAGGAAAATTGAGGGAATGGTTTGAATTAAGTCCCCACAACTAGTTACAAAAAAAATAATTAAGACAGAATGCAATATCGGAATTGAAAAGCTTGTTACTGGCTTGAGCTCCTGAACGTGGTGTACTGCTGAACTTGATGTAGTTAAACTCAGCTAGCAACGCGCCAAGTTACCTGCAGATGGTATAGAAATAAAATGGCGAACTACTGTAGGAAAGCTTGATGACCTTCCAAGAAACTCTGCTAGTCCTAATACTGCATAGGCGTAGAGAACACATGAGTTAACCTTACCCAAATGGGTACACTAACGATAGCAGTATGGTGGATTTCAGGTGGCTCAAGGCTACACGATATCAACTTCCATGAGTTGGCAGAAACATATCTGCTACCATGTTTCCATACCAAACTCAACAAATGATGAATTTTGCTACTCTATCAATCATAAAGATCTTCAAGTAATTCAACCAAGAATTAAAACTAACGAGTATCTTGATAGGTTCCACCCACAATGAGGAATTTAAAAAATGATTCCAACACTACAATTCAACCAAACCAGTAAGGATTAATGAAAATCCACACTAATAACTATATAAACTTGTAACTAAAATAATCCAAAAAAAAGAAACGCACAGACATAGGGGTACACATTCAAATACTAGTGTCACATGCAAACAATCCACTTTGAAATAGGAACAAAATTTTAATACAGTTGAAAAAAACACCGAAACACCACAACTAGAAACACATTCAAGCATTGATGTATAGGTAAACACAAAACATTACAAAACTGACAAAAATTTTCTATCGCCTTTCCAATAAAATAGTTCCAACACTGCAATTCAAACAAACCAGTAAGGATAATG
The DNA here is from genome assembly GCA_900060175.1 of Ferrisia virgata. Lineage (NCBI taxonomy): Eukaryota > Metazoa > Arthropoda > Insecta > Hemiptera > Pseudococcidae > Ferrisia > Ferrisia virgata. Next base: position 1,579 of record FIZR01004483.1, read on the forward strand.
AAAATCCACACTAATAACTATACAAACAATTGTAACAACTCATTCAAATAATATGCAAACAATCCACTTTGAAATAGGAACAAAATTTTAATCACAGTTGAAAAAACACCACAACTAGAAACACATCCAAGAATTGATGTATAAGTAAACACAAAACATTACAAAACTGACAAAAAATTTCTATCACCTTTCCAATGATACATAGGCCTAACATGTGGCTGCTTCACAGTAGAAAATAAAGTTGATAACTGCCACATCCAAACAGTCAGTGAGTCCACCATTGATACAATCTGAAAAATAAAAGAAAAAAATTAAGGAAAATGAAACTATAAACAAAACCACAAAATTAAATTAAAAATATTTAACCTGTAGTAAACAACAAAATTTTTACAACATGATGTATCAAGCACAAAATGTGAATTCACAACAAAAAGACATTGATAAAGGCAGGTAAAGTTTTCCAAAAATGACATGTGTCATTATATGAAATTTCAATTCATTGAATCAAAATTTTCCAAAAATCTAACCCGCAACCTTCACTTTTAAGTACATTAACCATATTTATCTTATCAAGAAATAAACTGTGTATAGGAAACTTCTGACATAACCTGTTAAGACTAAGTAATGCTCAAATTGCCCATATATGGTTTTACAAAAAATTTAAGTACATACACGGTATGATTTGGTGCACTTGTGGCAACGTGCCAACTTATAACATCCAAGTACATACATAAATTACACCTCATCTGGAAACAATGTTGATCGATATTTCTTCATCTTCTACAGAAATTTCGAATTTTGTAAATGTACTGAAGAAAGAACTACCAAATTCATTACACGTAAGTTTTCTTATTCATGTTCTTTACTACCTAACTAATGGATACGCACTTTCATGTCCTATTTTTCTACTGTTATGCTTCAGATCATTAATTATATCCAAACTTGCCATAAATGGAAAGTAATGAATGATGAATTGCAAATATCCCTTTTGTGCACTGAGCGTAGTGTGGAAAGTGGAGTTTTTATCGGAGTTGTGAAACCTGTGATTGTATGCATCAGCTAATTTACTTTTCTAACCTGACTAACAGATTGTTATTTTTGTACCATATTTCATTTTCTTTTTTAAGGGTAATCATTGCGCATTGGTAACTTTCTATGCTTTTGATAATTATGACAATGATCTCAAGCAAGCATTAAAATATATGCAGTTTGATTGGAAAAGTGTTGGTTTTTTCGAAGTCATTTGCCAAAAACATGTCCCGATATTGGAAGAATTGATAACTGATAGAGGTTTAACGACAAAATATATTTATCCTTGCATCTTTTTCAACATGACTACAGACGAAGCTTTAAAAATTGATGTACAGTACGTACTTGTATAATTATTACTTACAAATATAAAACACTGCAGCAAACACTAATTTACATATAGGGACTGTAACAAAAATTTCCATCCAGTGGACTAACAAGTTCCTCAGAAGACACTTCCATTTGGAACTGCTCTTTCCTTGAATAACAGAAACCAACTGACCTTATTTGAAACAGTTGATTCATAAAATTAACATAGCAATGCGCACCATACGCAAACTCCCACTTGCATGCATTGGTGCCTAACCAAAAATAAAACAATGCTAATTGTACGCAAGTTTGGTATAAGTACTGCTGCCAATTTTTCAATCTCTTTCCTTCATTGAGGAATTCACAAATGTTAAACGTGCGATTGTTATCAAGTCTTCTTTTCTGAAAATTGATCCACTTTTTTGAAAACTGGCTTTATTGCTCATGATAGAGTAATGGCCTCTTAGATTGTAGTCTGAAAATTTACATATTCAGGTATATGACAATTGTTTTTTTTGGCTCCACTTTTCCAACGTTCACGATTGTGGGCTCCACCTGGGATTTTAAGATCTCAATTTTGCAGTTCTTATTAAACACCACTTCTAATTTCTACAGTTGTGAACTCTGTATGAGAGTTTTCCTATATTCTCCTGTAGTTTGCAGATGGAGATTCTGTTGTTTCTGGTTCCTATGTGATGCACATGTACTACTAATGTATGTACATTGTATAGACCACATTTATGACAAATTCATTTTTGTAGATGCCCTGAAAACATCATTATATCACCTTTAAATGATCAACATGCCGATGAAATGTACAAAATGTGGATAATGAGTAAATGGTTGAGTATTGACGCTGTCAAGTATAGCATACGCTATAACAGGGAAGCAGCCTATGGAATATTTTGCAAAAACACCGGTGAAATTTTGACCAGATGTATCCGATCACACGTGGGAATGATAGCAGCATTACAGACTGTTGAGAAGGCTAGAAATAAAGGATACGCTAAATTATTACTGAAATATGTCTCTAAGAAAATGGCTGAAAATGGTGTATCACCTTGTAGCTCAGTCACCATAGATAATGAAAGTTCTTTAAAGGTGCACCGTTCAATTGGATACAAAGATGTATCCCAGGTGTTCTGTTATGGAATTTCAAGAGGCAATTAATAGCAATAATGGTACATTTTATTGAAAAGCCTATTATTTCCATAAGCTGTACTTATAAGATTTCAGATTTTAAAATAAATGCAAATGTCTGAAAAATCCACTTCTTTGGGGTTGTAAGAATGTGCAATTGGGCTGAAGTGAATTTTATCAATGTTTGTGTTTTCCTTCAGGGTATATTCCTGACTATTTGCAATCTGTCTGTTTGAAATTTCAAATTCGAAGAGTGCAGTAAACAATCCATGAAAATGATTCAAAATTGTAGCATAAGTTTAAGATGATGACACATGAGCATATGGATTTTAAAATTAAAACAACATGGATTATTTAATGTTTCAGAAATTTTGGTAGGTCCTTTTCAATTAAGTAATGTGTGAAAATGCTTCAATATTGGAACATATCTGATGATAAACGTGCACATGGATTTTCATGTTCTATTGAGATTAACTCTTGTATTGAGCATAGGTAATATATTGAAGAATAAAAATATGAAGTACATAAGTATAAAGTAAACACTACACAATTTATGTTATTTAAGTGATAAATTTGTCAAGAGTTTTTGTAAAAGGTTTGCGTAACTTTCAGAACATTTATTGATCAAGGTGTGTTTGACCCACCTGTGTACGATTTCATAAAAAAGATAACGCACATACACTTTTAAATCTTATAAAAATTAGTTTATAGATAAGTACGAGTCATATTTCCACAAAGCAATTATTGTGTTTGGTTTCGCCATTACTCTTAGCATACTTCATTTTATTCTCAAGAAACATGTTGATTGATATACCGTTGGAAGATACTTCAAATTTTGTCAACATTTTGAAAAAAGAACTACCCCAGTCATTATTTGTGAGTATTCTCCCTATTCATGATACAATATTTTATCACTTTATATGTACTCGCAGTACTATCTGTAAGATATTCCTTCTTTCCAGATTATCAACTTCATCGAAACTTGTCATAAATGGAGAAAGCTTAATGGCCAATTGCAAGTATCCTTATTGTACACTGAATGTAGCATTGAAACAGGAGTGTTTATTGGAGTATTAAAATCAGTAAGAGCTACTTTTTATCTTTTCATTAAACTTTATGTGTTATTATTATAAACTTCTTTGTAAAGGGCTGTCGTGGTGTACTAGTGGTAATGTACGCTTTTGATAGTCATGAAGATGATCTAGAACAAGCTCTAAAATACATTCAACTCGATTGGAAAACAGTTGTAAACTTCGAAGGCATTAGCAAAAAACACGGACCAATAGTTGAAAAATTGATAACTGCTCAATGTTTGAATGTCAAAAACATCTATCCTTTGGTCATGTTCAGTATGCCTAAAGATGTAGCTTTGAATATGGATATCCAGTAAGTGAACCATTAAATTCTCATGCACATAGCTCCTAATTTATTCTAGTGCCTAATCTATCAACTTATATTTTGCAGATGCCCAGATAACGTAAGCATATCATCTTTAAATGAATACCATGCCAAAGAAATGTACGAAATATGGATAGGAAATGATTTATACACTATCGATGCCCTGAAAAATGCCATCAAATATAACCAAGAATCAGCCTGTGGAATATTTTGCAAAGAATCTGGCAAACTGTTGGCCAGATGTGTTAGATCTCATTCAGGAGTTGTATCAGCTTTACAAACCATCGAAACGGCTAAAAATAAAGGATACGCAAAATTATTGCTTAGATATGTTGCCAAGAAGATGGCTGAAAATGATATACTACCTTGTAGTTATACAGCTGAAATTAATCTGGGTTCTATGAAGGTTCACCGATCAATCGGATTTGAAGATGTGTCCCAGTTAATCAATTTCAACATGCAGTGCAATATCAACGAAGGTAAAAATTTAGAGTTTGATTCAAGAAGACAAAAGTTTAATGCCTCACAAATAATGATGGAAACAAAGACTGTTTGCTGAATGATCGATGAATCAAAATAACTCAAAATCATGGCTGGAACAATTGACTGAATCCAGAGTTTTATCATTAGGCCTTTTGTTTTGTGAAATTGTAACCATAGTGATTTTTAAAAATGATTTTCAAGTTTATTTTATCTATACTCATTTAATGTTAATTTTTTCCTCATTTTTTATCTATTTTCTGCTTCAATAAAAAATTCATTTGTTAATTTTATAGTTCCCATTGATCTTGCAAATTGTAATATTTCAAATCAAAGAGTGGCAGCACAGAGACTAGCGTTCGAGTCTGTCATGCATTTAGCGATACAATAAATATAGCAATGCTATTTCATTGATGTTGGTTTGTGGTTTAGTTATGGAATAATGTCCCTTTTATAGTAAGCCAAATAAGTGTCTGTGGAGAGCACGAAGAGTGAGTTGTATTGATAATCAATTGCATGCCTTTTGCTAAACTAATGGAATACAAAGTTTGTTGGTAAATGATCTTTCACTTTGATGTGATCCGTTGAATGAAATATCATTAATATGTTTGAGCTTGTTCATTTTGATCTATACTACATAAATTGAGTGTTGTTTTTAGGCTACAAAATAAGGGGAATTATGTAAAATGAAAAGATTTCGAGAACATTCTTGTAATCTTAGGTATCCAAACTTTCTTTCCGATCCCAAAACTCAGCATATATGGAAATGGCTGTTCCTTCGTCAAATGACCTTGGAAAAAATTATCGATGCACTATAGACGAACAATTAATTAAGAAAATTGAATTATACTTCACAGAATGCGCAATTAAATGCAAATCAAATGCAAGAATTTATTATGTCTCTTCTATATTCAGTTTTCTGTGAGTTATTTGTAGAGGGGGTATAGAAAGCTAGGCTTATATTGCAGGCACAACTCAACTCCAGGAAAAAAAAACAATAGGTTGGATTGTTGCGCAACTGTGGCTACTTCCGTAATCGTGATTTAAGTATTTAAAAAAAAAAAAACCATTGGCTCCCTATAAGAGGGACATTATTTCCATAACTATATCATAAACCAATATCAATTGAACAATGAAACTGCATGTCATATGTACGTATTATGTCATTACTAATTTTAGAAATTTCTATCTTTGAAGTACTCATATCTCAAGGAATTGTTTTAAGATAGGGATCTCAAATCAATAAATAAAATTCAAGTACTCTGTAATCGGGTAAATGATAAGCCTACTCATCATAAACCATAGATATGTGATTAGGTACCAAATTAATCCAATTATTAGTGGTTAAATACCAAGTATATGTGCTTCAAAATCGAGTTCAATCAATAACACTTCACACTTGGGAAATTTTACTAAACATTTTAGATTATTCTAGATGAAAAAATATCGATTTATTTAGATATACTTATAACCTCTTTTCTTTTAAAGATACAGATACATTGCTAGCCTAATCTTCACAAATCATATATAGCCATAGAACGAGTTTCTGCCAATCTCTCAGAATTAAAATGACGAGAGAGAACACAATGAATAGAGAAAAAGACCACGATATTCACAAATTTCAAAACTTTTAGTTCGATTTTCTGTAATAAAATTTGAAATCTATGGTGGCTTGATTTGGTATTGATCAGTTTTTAGTATGGTTTTCTATTATATAATCAATGAAAACCAGACCATTACAATATCTATCAACCGATGACAGATGTGGAGGAAAATATCAACAATATCTGTTTCAGGGTCCAAGAAGACCATCATGACCATTTTTGGCTATGTCAGATATTTGTTAATTTTTTCCACCCAAATTACTCAGCTGGAAACCAACCAAAATTGATCAAATTTGGGAAGTAGGCTTTTGCTGGCGGATTTGATATTGTGAAAAGTCGTTGGCCTTTCTGTTACGGGGTCCAAGAAGACCATCATGACCATTTTTGGCTATGTCAGATATTTGTTAATTTTTTCCACCCAAATTACTCAGCTGGAAACCAACCAAAATTGATCAAATTTGGGAAGTAGGCTTTTGCTGGCGGATTTGATATTGTGAAAAGTCGTTGGCCTTTCTGTTACGGGGTCCAAGAAGACCATCATGACCATTTTTGGCTATGTCAGATATTTGTTAATTTTTTCCACCCAAATTACTCAGCTGGAAACCAACCAAAATTAATCAAATTTGGGAAGTAAGCTTTTGCTGGCGGATTTGATATTGTGAGGAGTCGTTGGCCTTAGGTTCAAATTTCGGAGAGGAGATGCTGAAGTCAGTTTTTTTTTTTTATGTTTTAGTTTGTTCCTCGCATAACTTCCCTCTGAAAATTGTACTATCGTGCTAGGAAGTTGAAATTTAGTATGTAGATTTAGTATAAGTCCTAGATGTGCCTTTTGCACTTTTCAACTATTCACTCAAATACCTATCTATACAACTACCACTAGGTATTCAAGAAAAAACATTCCAGAACGTTCCTTTTTTTATAGGTACTGTAACTTGCAAGGTAATGGTCCCAAAAGCCACCTCATTTTCTTGACAATATTAACAATTATCAATAGGTATCGTAAGATGATAAAACAGTACTTCAGTAAATATAAATTTTTCGTCGATAAATTCAGGCAAAAGAAATGAGGATTATACAGTCATTAGAAAAATACGCATTATGATTTTATCAGGTACCACTCACCCTTACAAATTGAACATCAAAATACTTACATTACAAGTAGGTACTCTGTAGTCTTTTAAGAGTTTATGGTATTATTCAGTGATGACGTATGCATCTATATTTTTCAGCATATTTATTCTATGTACCAAATAAGTATATAAAAAATACATCGATCAACAGTTTTCAATTTAATGTTTCACGAGTTGCGATTTAGTGCATATGTGCTTACATTTAAGGATACAGGTCTCAGTTCGAGACTCCATTTTTGGATGATCACAAATTACTCATCAAATATTTAAATTTAGTGAGTATCCACAAAAATTTTAATTAAATTGTTAGCTGTTTTAAAATTAGACCGTGCCTAATGAAAACTTGTTCATTAATACAACAGGTGCTTTACCACAAGAAATTCAAGTATAGTTTGGCAATCATGTTAATAGATATTCCTTCCGAAGAAATTTCAAATTTCATCAACGTTTTGAAAAACGAATCGCCTGACTCTATATTTGTAATTCATCTGGTTTTTCATACTTATTTACTCAAGTGTTTTAATTCAAAATACAATCCTCATCACTGGACATATTGCAGATAATCCATTTTATCGAAACTTGTCACAAATGGAAACAGAGAAATGACGAATTACAAATATCATTATTGTACACTGAGCGTAGCATGGAAACCGGGGTTTTTATTGGAATCTTAAAATCTGTGAGTAAATCTATATTGCACTCAAGTGAGGAACTCTTTCATCGATATCGCCAATTAGTTTCTAAGTTTTTCTGATATTATCTTTTGCAGGGTTGTCGGGGTCCATTGATGACTTTTTATGCTTTCGATGATCATACCAATGACCTGGAAGAAGCCCTTGAATATGTCCGAGTGAATTGGAAAACAGTTATAAAATTCGAAGGTATATCTAAAAAACACGAATCTATTGTAGAGAAATTAATAACAGACCATTCTTTGATAACTGAAAATATTAGTCCTGTTGTTTTGTTCTGTGTGCCTATTGAAGAAGCATTGAAAATCGACGTACAGTACGTGGTTCTTATTGCCATTATATTATTGTGATGCTGGTATAAACCTACCAACACATATAATCACCCTATTGTGTATTTCAGATGTCCAGATGATGTTGTAGTGTTACCTTTAAGAGAACAGCATGCTGATGAAATGTATAAAATATGGCTGATGAAAAAATGGTTCACCATTGACGCGTTAAAAAATAGCATACGTTATAATGACGAAGCATCGTATGGAGTTTTCTGCAAAATATCAGGCGAATTATTCACCAGATGTGTTAGATCCCATTCTGGAGTTATTACTGCTTTACAGACAGTAGAAAAGGCGAAGAATAAAGGATACGCAAAATTATTACTTAAATACATAGCTAAGAAGATGGCCGAACAGGACATATTACCTTGTAGTTATATTGATTATGATAATTTTAGTTCCATCAGAGCACATAGGTCAACTGGTTTCAAGGATATGGTTCCATTGAGCAATTACAACATGGTATTCGAGGAAATGCAATTGTAAAAGAGATAGATTTACTTGAACTAAGTTCATCCCGTTTCAATGTTTTAAACCACTGAAAACTTCTGTGTGTTTACTTCATGAAATTTCAAATAATGATCTTTTCAGCAATTTTTTCAAAAACTTCATGCTGGGGCATTGTGTTTAATACCCTGCCTTCATCACTTTCATGTTATGTTGAACCCCCTTCTTTATGAAAAATTCCTCTGGAAAAGCCAACTTTAACACATAGCTCCTTTAATGTATTTATCTGTAATGTTTATCCCATTTGGTACTTGTTTCAGTTATTAGCTTCATTAAAATGCATGTAAATGTTTTATCCATGTTCTGTTCTGTATTGTTCTTACCTGTGTGTCTTGGAATAAAACAGAATGCCAAATTTGGAACATTGAAGTTTAATATTTCAATTTTATACTGGAGCAATTAGACTCATTTTGAAATGGGAAGTCAAATGTCAATTAAAAAATGATCTATTTTCATTGTTTTTAAGTTATTGAACCTTGAACTTAGCCTTTAAAATAATCTAATTACAAATTTGTAAAATGAAACCAATCATGATCATGAAGAAATAATATGTGCCAATAGTAATGTACCTGGCACATTTATTTTGAATGGAAAAATTTCATATATGTAGCTATTTGTTTGATTTTTGAAATTACAACGCAAGATTTTCATGTGTTCATCTTGTCTTATCTACTCGTATTCCACTAATAAACCTTTTCAAAAAACTACCAGTAGTCAATTCATTATCATTTAATGAACATATCAGTAAATTAAGCCCTTATCTTAAGCATATAAATTGGCAACATTATTCATCTTTCGCACACTTATCTCCAAGTACATATGTATTTATTTTGAAACCATATCAGTTTTATTATACCAATTCTTTGCCATATTCTAAATACATTTTATGTTACATTCTTTAGTAGTGGCATACAACGCAAAATAATGAAACGTACTCGTATTTTCTTGTTACTAATCTTCTCAGTGTTAGTGGTCGAATCAAAATGTGCCAATATTCTCGGAGTGTTTCCAACAAAATTATCCAGTCATTATTTCATATTCAAATCTATTCTCATGGAGCTGGCTGGAAGGGGACATAATATAACAGTACTTAACACATTCCCAACACACAGGTTACACAAGAATTTTACTGATATTGACATAGGACAATGCTGTTCAATAAGATCATCCTCAATGAATGAACTTCATCACCATGGTACTAAGTTTACAGACATCTTTTTACTTGCTGCAAGCAGTATTGCGTATACTAAACGAATATTCGAATGTGATCCGATCAAAAAATTCCTCAATGCAAACAATTCATACGATTTGGTTATCACTGAATTATTCATTACCGACATATCATTAGGATTTGCTGATAAATTTCAAGTACCCCATATTACTTTCTGTGCTGGTCCAATTTATCCGTGGGGTGCTGATCGTATGGGCAATCCTAGCAATCCTTCATATATGCCATATAATCACTTGGATGAAGAATTTGACGCATTTCATTCAACCTTTTATCAAAGATTGTACAACACCCTTGGTCATTTATCGGCTCAAATTGTATATTATTCAATTCATTACTGTTATGGCACAGAAAACATGGCCAGAAAATTATTTGGTTCGGAATCGCTGAAACTGGATGAATTAACAAAGAAAACCAGCTTAATACTATCGTATTCGCATTTCAGTATCAATGGTCCGCTGGTTCATGTCCCCGGTGTAATCGAAATAGCTGGTGTACAAATTAATGAAGCGAGAGTTTTACCAAAGGTATTCCAGATTTTTATCTCAAATCAATAATACACAACAAATAAACCAACTTTCACATCTTTTCATATAAATATAATATTCTATTCAACAGGATATTCAAAATTTTATTGACGAGTCCGAACATGGAGTGATATACTTCTGCATGGGATCTTTGATCCAAATGGAAACTATGCCTGAATTAAAACGAATAGCATTTTTGGAAGCTTTCAGTAAATTACCACAAAGAGTTATATGGAAATGGAATGGTAATCTATCGGGCAAAACTGATAAAATATACATTTCTGAATGGTTGCCCCAAAGAGATATATTAGGTGAGATCAATAATTCACAGAATTGACTAGTATTGCTAACAAATTGACAAGGTAACAGCAGTAAGGAACTTGAATTTACCTTGCCAAAGAGAATCTCTTTTTCTAGATTCTCCTCATTCCTACTGCATACAGGTCTAAAATATCCTATGATGCATTCTACCTTACTGGCGCTTTCAGTTCTTCTCCGACTGACTGTTTGTCCTATGTGCTATCCATGGGATTTTCAACATTCTTCTCAAGGCAATTATTCTTCTTTTGCCATCTTCCACCAATAACCATGTTTCTGCCACATACAAAAAAAAACCGGTTCTGATCAACCTCTTCCTAATCTCCTAGGATATCCTCTAATTATCTGTGACACTCTACAGTCTGGTCATTGCTTTTTTTCCCAGAGCAATTTAGCGCAATATTTTTGCCTAAGATCCACCACTAGACTGTATAATCGAGCCCAAGTAAACAAAAGTGTTTACCTGTTCATATTCTTTCAGAACACCAGACTCTGGAACACACCCAGCCTGATCTATTGCCAAAACTTCAGCCTTTGAAGCGTGTAATCTGCATATCTGAGATTTGAGACACTTTTACCACCAACTGAAACTTCCCTATCTCAGTTTCCAGCTGGCCAACGTACAATGTATTTGCCATATGTAAACTAAAGAGTAGAGGAAACAGTATGCAACATCCTTGTCTCACTCCTCTCTGTCCAAAAATGACTAGATTCTTCACCAGCATTGAGCTGTACTAGTATAGCGATTCTACCAGCTCCACAATGTGAGCATATACCCATTTCTCTCAGTACCTCGAATAGTATTTTACATTTCACACAGTCAAAGGCTTCAGCAAAATATATGAAGCATATTAGAACAGATGAGCTGAATTCTCTGAATTTCTTGATGATTTGTCATACACTTAGAATTTGCTCTCATGTGCTTGTACCAGGCACCAAACCAGCTTGCTCTGCTGGTATCAGTCTCTGTAGAAACTGTTTCAAACAGTTTGTAATAATGTGAAGCAACACTTCGCTCATATGAGGAATCACAGCGATCATACAATGATTGGAACATGTTCTCGCATCGCATTTCTTGAGGGGACTACTTTTTCAATATGAAGCACACTTTTGATTCTCTACATATTTCACTCAAGTTATCCTCACTCACATGTTTAGTCTGCCAACAAACCCAACCAACTCTTTTTAACAAATTGTTACCATTAATTTTCCTATTCCTACAGCTCACCCAAAAGTGAAATTATTCATAGCACATGGCGGTGCTCTGGGCTTGAATGAAGCCACACACGAAGGTGTTCCTGTTTTGGGTATTCCAATGTTTGCTGATCAATTAATAAACCTCGGAAAATTGAGAGCCTACGGAGCAGCTGAAATTCTGCCTTATGCAGATATCAATAATGATACAGTATTAGCTAAAATTTTCCAAGTCTTACAACCAGAGTGAGTTTTAATAATTAGAATTTGAGTATATTATCTACCCATAATCTAAATATGTCTTCTTTTTGTGGCAGATATTCCATCAATATGAAGAAATTATCGGAAATATACAAAGATAGACCAATGTCTGCGATGAATACATCAATTTACTGGATCGAATATGTGATTCGACACAGAGGAGCTCCCCATTTACGTTCAGCTGCTGTAGATTTACCCCTTTATCAGTATCTACTTTTGGATGTTATCGTATTTCTATTGGTGGTTCTTCTAAGTGTTATATTTTCCATTTATTATATTTTGAAAAGATTAATACTATATTTTTTCACTCGAAATAAATCACATCATAATTCCAAAAAGGAGAAATAAAAACTATCTTTCACCGAGGACGTACTTTTTTCTCAATATAGAACACCCTAACCCCCTCTCTCATATGCATCTGAATATCTATCCACCGAAGGAATTTAGGGAAAAAAAAAACTAAAACACGAAATTAATCAAGCAAAACAGAAATAATTCTTTAATTTATACACATCTTTATATCCACACGAATGAAATGTATGCAAAGAAGCTAGATTAAGGTCTTTGGTATAAGCGCAAGGTAATACACCCTTTTCAGCCATATTTTTGGCTATATATTTAACTAATAATTTTGCGTATCCTTTATTTCTAGCTTTTTCCGAGGTCTGTAAAGCTGTCAAAACACTAGAATGAGCTTTTACACAACTTGCCAACAAGGCACCAGTTTTTTTACAGAATACACCATTTGCTGCTTCGTCGTTATAACGTATGTCGTATTTTAAAGCGTCTATGGTAAAGCTTTTCTTTAAAACCCATCCACTGTACATTTCTTCGGCGTGGTTTTCATTTAAAGGGCCTAACACAACGTCATCTGGACATCTGTGATGTGAATAGGGTGCATTACGTAAGGTACTGATCACAAATTATATTCATTTTTGGTAACCAAAGTCTCTAAAAATGAATTTATGAGAGGTTACTGCTTACTTTATTTCCAAGTTTTTAGCATCTTCTTTGGCCATGCTCATCATGAAAATATTCGTCGTCAAATAATTTCTCAAACCATTGTCAAGTATTAATTTCTCAACGATAGGAGCATGCTCATTTGTAATGCCTTTAAAAAACACTACCGTCTTCCAGTCGAATGGTACAAACCTTAGAGCATCTTCGAGATCATTCTGATGGTTATCCAATGCGTACATAGAAACCAATGTACCAGCACAATCCTGAACCCAGAATAAATTGAAAGTAGAACTGAAGTAAATAGTACTTCTAAGCCAGATCGAAAAAGCCATGCGTTGAATTTTGCCACAACAAAAAGGGTCAACGCTAAATATCTTCAAAATAAGGATCAAATTTCAAAAAAGGTATCGTCACTCATTTTACCCAACTAATTGGCAGCTTGATTGGAAATCATTTTTATGGTGGCAATTGGGTTTTGTTTTTGAACCAGGTACTCATTTCAGTTCTATAAAAAGGATACCAGGAGCGCTAGTGTTAAGTTTTACTGCGCACCAAAAAGATATGAAGTTTAACTAATCAAAATTTTCAAGTTTACGACACGTTTTTCTTATGTGAGAGAGTCAGTGGTTGACTCTTTCAGGTTCTAGATGGGTCTCAAAAGAAAGGGACAAAACCGACAATATTTCCGAGTGACGTATCGGAATCTACCTAAATCTCATAGGAGCCCATAATGGAAAAGGGACATTAAATGGGATATGGAAATGTAGGCAATTTGATCTTGTAATTCTGAATTCAGTACTGGTTAATACACTCGGCAAAAGTGAGCCGAAATTCGAGGATTTTTTTGAGCCACCCTAATGCACAACACATAAATAAAATAGTTACTTACTACGTAATTACCGAGTAAATACCTATCATCAAAGCGAATAGTACATTCTACATGCTTACAGATTTTAAAACTCCTATGAACACTCCAGTTGTCATACTATGTTCGGTGTATAATAACGAAATCAGTAATTGATCGTTTTTCAATTTCCATTTATGACAAGTTTGTATAAAATTGATGATCTATAAAAAAAAAGGATTATTTAGCGTGACCTAATTCAGTACCTCGCTTTGATATTTTTAAAATCAGGTAAATAGATAGGTAAATAACTTACAAAAAAAGATCGAGGTAATTCTTTCTCAAAGACTTCGATAAAACTCGAAACTTCTTGGTTTTGCATCTCGATTAACATGTTGATAATTGAAAGTGTCTAGTTCAAAAATATCGATGTTTTAACTTGAACGGTGGACTCGCAATACTTGCGAAGTGACCTCAAAGTGACGCGTTACACATTTCAGTTTTCTAACTCAATACTCAAAATTATCATTGTTGGCAAATGTTCACCATTTCCTCTATTTTTCAAGAGTTTTTTAAAAAATGTCAAAATTTTTTTTACCTTTCCTCATTTAAGGTCAGTTTTCAACTTTTGTACAATTTTCAAGGATTCTCAAAAGGTATCCCAACAAACAAAAGTACAGTACAAATGGTTCAAAAAATATGAAAAACAGCATTACTTTTACAGCATTATTTTTGTAAAATATGCTTTTTCCCAGGTTGGAGAAGAAGGTGATTTTAGAGTGTATAATTTAGATCATCAAAGGCCACTAAATCTACATGACAAATTTATACACAACAAATGAACCACAACTCGCATACTCGCTTCGATAGGATTGCTAAAAATGAGAAAAACTACATTTTCGGGACTAAGAGAGGGTGCAGAGATGCTGAAAAGCAGAACCTCTCAAAACGCACGTCTAGGACTTATACTAAATCTACATACCAAATTTCAACTTTCTAGCTCAATTCGAAAGGGAATTATGCCAGGAATAAACTCAAAAATAAGAAAAATCGACCAAAAAACTACATTTTTGGGGCTTTGAGAGGAGTACGCTTAGGACCTATACCAGATCTACATCCCAAATTTCAACTCCTTAACTCAATTTAAAGGGCAGTTATGCGAGGAAAAAACTCAAAACATACGAAAACCCGCTCAAAAAACTACATTTTTGGCGATGTAATGGAAAAATGGGCATAAAAAGTCGATTAAGTGTACATACAAAGTTTCAACTTTCTAGCTCAATTTGGAAGGGTGATAGGGGAGGAACCGCTCCTCTTTTCACGGTCAAAAAAAGGAAAACTCATCATTCCCTTCCTAATTGACTCAGGAGACTAATTTTTGGATGTGTTATACAACTTTTGATTCTCTTATCAATTGGCTTAAAAAGAAACATATACCTAATTTTCAAGTTCCTAACTCAATTTGAAGGGGAGTTATGCGAGGAACAAACTCAAAACACCACATATTTGGTGCTGTGAAGGGGTGGAATGGGGCTGAGAGTGGAGATTCCCAGAAGGCACATCTAGAACCCCTAGAAAATGAACATACCTAATTTAAACTTCCTAGCTCAATTTTGAGGGGAGTTACGTGAGGAACAACTCAAAAAATGAGAAAAACGGATCAAAAAACCACTTTTTTAGAGCTGTGAGGGGGTGCAATGGAGCTGCAAAGTCGGAACCCCCAAAAGGCACATCTAAGACCCCAACTAAGCGTACATGCCAAATTTTAACCTCCTAGCTCTTGGGGGGGGGATAGGGGATGAGCAGCCCTTCTTCAAGGTCAAGAAGAGGAGAAATAAGTCTCATATCTCCCCTCCTAATTGACCTAGGAGGTTGATTTTTGGATATGTTATACAACTTTTGATTTCCTATCAATTGGCTTGAAACGGGACAATGTTTACGTTTTGGACTCCTCAGCACCCCCTCCCCTGAATTGGGGCATAACTGAATTTTGACCCAAGTTCATCCCCACTTATATATATATCCAATCCGCCGCCAAACTGAGCAGATTGGCCGAATTGCAGCGATTTTGGTGGTCATTATCGAAGAGAGTAGATAATTTTGAACTTCGAAGGGAAAAAATAAAAAAAAGAAATTAAAAATAAATATCTGAAATGGTTAAAAATGGTTTTAATGGTCTTCCAGGATCCCAATACGGATTTTGTTGATATCCCCTCTTCTGCCGCTGGTCGACAGACTGTAATAGACTGCTTTTCATTAACAATATGACGTAGGAAATCAGACTGATGGGAAGTTGCTTCGAAATGTCTAAATTAGAAAATTTTAACAAATTTATTTCAAATGACGAGAAAAATTATGATTATTGAATGCCCCTGTAAAATCGGATATGTGAGGTAGAATCGAAATATTGCATTTATTCATCTAAAATTGATGCTCATTTTCGCTTCAGGAGGGCGTTACTCAAAAAAAAAAATGTCTTCCGTGGTTTTTCAGAAATCAAAAGTGACCATTTTTAAAAAACCGTCAAAAAATGGCGAAGTGGTGAACCATTTCTAACAACGATAATTTAAGGTAAGACTATAGATTTTTTTCGGCTTTCTGAATATTAACAAATTTTAAGTCAGTTTTGTAAGTTTGAAAAACTGAGTTGAAAAACTTAAATTTCATCGCATCATTCTGAGGTAATGTACCGTTGTCAGGAATTGTAAAAAAAAGCAAAATTCGACGCACCCTATCTATACTCAACCTTTACATGAAAAATTCCTCGAACAATGAGTAAAAAATTACCTTATTGTTCAATAATGGTTCATAAACTTGAAAAAACTCAAAACATTACGAATATCACCGAAAAGATAACACCGCTTTCAGACAAAGCAGAAAGACTGTATAATTTCGCGCCAAAGAATCACTCTGGCAAATACAACGCAGTTTTTCAACAAACAACTCGAGTATTAATTTAAGGCATCGAGCATGAGATAAAAATTAAATTGTATTTGCCCCTGCTAAAAAAAAAAAAAAAAAAATCGATAAGTACGTAATCACATGAATTTTATTACTTACGCGTAATATACGTATAATAAATCACCTGTATAGTGCGAATACATAGAATAGGCGAACTTAATACACTCAAGGTCATCTACTTTTCCGCCCAGTAATCTTTCAATTTACACGCCTCTTTATATCCACATGATAGAAATGTGTTTAATGAAGCCTGGTTAAAATCCGCCACATAAGTACAAGGTAATATATCCTTTTCGGCTATTTTCTTGGAAATATATTTCAACAACAATTTGGCGTATCCTTTGTTTCTAGCTTTTTCCACGGTTTGTAACGCTGCTAAAACTCCACAATGGGATCGAACGCATCTGGTCAAAAGCTCGCCTGATTTTTTACAAAATACTCCGTAGGCTGCTTCGCTGTTATAACGTATGTCGTTTTTCAAAGAGTCAACCGAGAGATATCTTTTCTTCACCCAAACTTCGTACATTTCTTCAGCGTGTCGCTCGCTCAATGGTAACAATTCCACTTCGTCAGAGTGTCTGCAATACAGTCGATACATATTTGCAAATAGTCGAATGCAGTCTCACTTCCTACATCTATCTTTTTTCCATATCAACCTTACTTACGGTATATTAATTTTCAAAGCATCTTCTACAGACAGCGAGAGCATGATGAGAGGTACTGAAAAAAACTCATAGTTCTGATCAGACATTAGTTTTTCAACAATTGCTACGTGTTTTTCGACAACTGCTTCGAAACCCAGGTATCTGATATTTTTCCATTTGACTAATACCTGCTTTACAGCTTGTTCTAGGTCTTTTTCGTAACCATCAAATGCGTAACAAGAAATCACAATTCCACGACAACCCTATGCAAAAATGAATAAGACAAATGCACATTGATAAAGATAGCGAATCACTTATTTAGTGAGAAAAACAGGTGTCATTGGTACTCATATATGAAAGCCTTAACTCACTGATTTCACAACTCCCACAAATACACCGGTCTCCATACTATTTTCCGCACATAACAATGATATTTGCAATTGATTATTTATTTGTATCCATTTGTGACATGTTTCGATAAAATTGATAATCTGAAAGATACGTAAATATCCATTTTACTTCAAACATTCCGCCAAACAATAATAACCATCGCTGCGGTGAGGAGGAGGGGGGAATATCAACGAAATCAGTTTTGAGGCCCTAGAAGACCATTAAGACGATTTTTAGATATTTATTTTAATTTTTTTCCCGAACATTAAAATTATTTACTCCGCTCGATACCGACCAAAATAGCTCCAATTCAGTTAATCTGCTCAAATTGGCGGCAGATTAGACATATATGAGTGGGGATGAACTTTAGTCAAAATTCAGTTATGCACAAATTTAGGTGAGGGGGCATGGCGGAGTGAAAAACGCAAAAATTGCACCTTATTACGCCAATTGATAGAGAATCAAAAGTTGTATAACACATTCAAAAATCAACCTCCCAGGTGAATTAAGAGGAGAGGTATGGGGATTTTCCCCCTTTTTGAACTTGCGACAGGGCGGTTCCTCCCCTATATTCCCACCAAATCGAGCTAGGAAGTTGAAATTTAGTATGTATATGTAGCGAGAGTTCTAAATGTGCTAAAATTTTCAGTCCTATTTCACCCCCTCTCAGCTCCCAAGAAGTGGTTTTTTGATCGTTTTTTCTCGTTTTTTGAGTTTGTTCCTCGCATAACTCCCCTTCAAATTGAGCTAGGAAGTTTAAATTTGGTATTTACATTTAGTAGGGGCCCTAGATGTGCTTTTTAGTAGTCTGAACTTTTCAGCCCCATTTCACGCATTTACAGTCCCAAATATGTGGTTTTCTGGTCATTTTTTCTTATTTTTTTTTTAGTTCGTTCCTCGCATAACTCCCCTCAAAATCGGATTAAGAACTTGAAATTAGGTATACCTCCTCTGTAGGGACCCTTGATGTGCTTTTTGAGAGTTTCGACTTCTTGGCCCCACTTAACCCTTCCTACCCATAATGCTAATTGGGGAAAAAAAGTTTTATTAGCCTGATTCTCTATGTCATATTGTTAATATAAACCAGGCTATAACAGTCTACCGACCAACGGTAGTTGGAGGGGGGATGCTAACAGAATCAGTTTTAGGTTCTAGAAGATCATTAAGACCCCCCCCCCCGTTCTCGAAAATCAACATTATTTACTGTTCTTGATGTTGACCAAAATCGCTCCAATTTGGCTATCGACTCAGTTTGGTGACGTATTAGATATATATAAATGGCGGTGACCTTGAGTCAAAATTGAGTTTTGCCCCATTTCGGGGGAGCGGTGCTGGAGGGCCAAAAACACAAAGATTGGTCTTTTTTGAGTCAATGATAGAAAATCCAAAGTTGTGTAACATTTCCAAAAATCAGCCTCCTGGGTCAATTTGAATGGTGGATATGGAGGTTTTCCCCCTTCTTGATCTTGAAAAAAGGGTGTTCCTCCCCTATCTCCTTATCAAAATGAGCTATGAAGTTAAAATTTGGTACGTACCGGTTGTCCCGCATTAACCTAAACACCCTTATACCAGGGATAGGTCAACTCATAAGACGTACCCGGAGAATAGTTTGCCTGTCCAAAAAATTGAAGGGGCTGAGATATGCAATTTTTAAAATCTCATTTTAACCTACACCTGTCTTTCACTTTGAAAATTCATAAACCAAAAAAAAAAAAAACGAATGACGATAAAAATCTGCGGTTTGCCTCAAAATACAGTACATACTTACTAGTATATGTGATATAAAAACTGGTGGTGGGAGTGAAGTGGTTCGTAAAATATAACGATATAAATACCAAGAAATGTGGTAAAAATTTTTCAATCTTTTCAGTTTTTCCTTCATAATTCTTAAAAAAGCAATCATGACCCGCTGTTTAAAATTTTTTAAAATGACCAGGAGTCCACTTTTCACTCCTTGATCAGAGCAGAAACTTTCAAAGTCGCTTTGATAGCGATAAAAAAATTGATACATTAAAAGTTGAATTTCTTTTTTTCCAAAAATATTGTAAGTATATATTCTTAAGTACGGAGTAATTTCTCTGTAAAAAAAAAAAAAATTGAACAGTTCTCAACAGATGGTCTACGTGATCACATCTATTCCCTAACTAGTTTCAGCTCCATTGCACCCCCTCACAGCACTAAAAATGTGGGTTTTTGGTCAGGTTTTCTCATTTTTTGAGTTTTTTGAGTTTATTCTTCACATAACACCCCTCCAAATTGTGCTAGGAACTTGGAATTATGTATGCACATTCAGTAGAGACCCTAGATGTGCTTTTTAGGGGTTTCAACTTTTCAGCCCGATTTCACCCATTCACAGCCCCAAATATGTAGTTTTTTGATTATTATTTCTTATTTTTTGAGTTTGTTTCTCGCATAACTCTCCTCCAAATTGATCTAGAAAATTAAAATTAGGTATGTACTGTCAGTAAAATGTGCCTTTTGGGGATTTCGACTTTTCCTTATCCTCAATGCAGATTAGGAAAAAAAACATCGCAATTCTCGCGATTGCAATATGTTACGAAAATCATGCTGAAAAAGCATCGCTTTGCAATGTTTTTTTTTTTTTTTTTTTTTTAGTATATTGGACGAACTTCCAGACTTTGGAAAAGATTCTACAAGTTATACAGAGTGTTTCAATACGGGATTTCAGCCAGTGACTAGGCAACACATACCGAATCTGTGTATGCATGTTTGTCGAGCCTCTGAACCGCAGGGGCTGATTTACTCTAATTCGAGTAATTTTTTTTTCAATTTCGTATCAATTTTTCAAGCGAGCGCAGCTTGAGAACCAAAATAGTTAGAGATTAGGGATTTAATCGAGAGAAAAGAGAATTTTATCCATATTACCGGGCCTATAATTGGTTTTTGTAATAGCTAAACTGGGAATCATCCTAGTACATATTTTAAATACATGAAAAAACTAAAAACATACAAACAATGAGTAAGGCAACTCTTTCTTCAACAAGTTGACAAAATCTGAGATTTCTGCAGCTGGAATATCCGTCATCATATTCATCTTTTGAAACTACGCTGATACCACAAACAATAACTGTTTACAGGGCGATGTGAGTATAAGTAGGTATGTACCTCCTGTAAAGAAACAATTTTAAATAATGTACTACCAACACCTCGAACCAAACAAGGAAGGATCATACCAGACAGAGTAAGACATCTGCTATAAGGATTGCAAACATAAGATATTAGAGTGAAAAAACGAATCACAGACCCACACTATTTTTTTTTTAAAAAGCATCACCTGAGTCTGATTTTCATTAAACAAAAAAAATATTCGAATTGCCCGCTCATTGAAGTGAAACAATGGAGCACACAAATTCAAAAAATAAGAAACTCTGCCTCAAAAAACCACATTTTTGGCACTGTGAGGGAGTGCAATGACACTGAAACGTTAAACCCCCCACAAGGTACATGTATGGTCCAAACTAAATGTACATACCAAATATCAACTATTAGAGAAGGAACAGCCCTTTTTTCGAGGTCAAACAGAGGAGAAACCCTATATCTTCGTTCCTAGTTGACCGAGGGAGCCGATTTTTGGATATAATATACAACCTTGAACCGTCCATCGATTTGCTTAAAAAAGGGCAATTTTTGCAATTCAGCGCCCCCTCCTACGAATTTGAACATGACTGAATTTTGGTCCGAGGTAATCCACACCCAAAAATATTGAGTCCGTCGCCAGTCCAAGCCTACCGCCCAAATTTGATCGACTTTGGTCGATATCGAGCTGCGCAAATGATCTTTAGTGACGGGGGAGGGGGCATCGCTTTGGTTTGCCTTTTGAGCTTGACTTTCCTAAAGTAAAGGAGATATGTAAAAATTGTCTATTTATGGAACCAAAAAATAAAAAATATACACTGAAATGCTTTCATTGCAGTAGTGCTAAGGGTACCGTTAGATGCTGGAATGGATATCTAAAACCTCAAAAAGGCACATTCAGGACATTTACTCAATACACATACTTAATTTCAACTTCTTACCTCAATTTGGAGGGGAGACATGAAGAATATACTGCGAGCTTACTTGATTTTTGTAGCAAAATACGATGATTACATAAAAATTTCCACTAAAAAAGTGATTTATGCGCACTTTATATTGTTTGTAGTATCAGGGTGTGTACTCCTGTACCGTACTAAGTAAAGTACATAATACTTGTCATGCATTATATAAAATAAAATTATTCCACAGTTCGTACAATCTACATTATAAGCGTAATACTACTCGTAGATATGAAACAGTCGTCAAGGTCGTGATAAAATAGCAGATTTTAACAACCTATACTGTGGATATTGATAAATAACGGATCAGTCTGACTTTCGATATTATAATAATGTGGATTGAAAAATGCTTTTTTCCTAATCAGTAGTAAGAGAGAGTAGAGAGAGAGAGTCTAACAAGGCCAAAAAGTTGAAACCTCCAAAATGCACATCTACGGACCCCACTAAATGCGCATACTAGCACATTTCAATAGGTTTTTTTCGAAAGTTGCATGGGGCTATGGAAAAAAACTGACGAATTGACGTCAAATGAAAGTGGCAAAAATTTGGAGGCTTTAACTTGACCCTTACACCACCTACTTTTGATTAAAAATTCAACTTACGTGAAAACTTGGAAAAAGATTTTTTTTTTTTGATTTTTTTGGTGCTAACATGTCATAGTAGATCACATGAAACCAAAAACAAACTTTTCGCATTTTGTTTTGCTTTTGAGAGGTGCCAAAACCATGGTTAAAAATGTAAAAAAATCGAATATGTTGAATTTTTTTCAAGTGAAAAATCACAAAAAAATACTATAATTTATTATGCCATAAAAAATGATGAAATTTCGTATTTCCTCTTCATTAACTCGAAAAAATTTTTAATAATTGATTTTTTCATTTTTAAACAGAATTTTAGAACCCTTAAAAAGCCAAAAAAAATGCGTAAAGTTGTTTCTTGGTCTTATATGGTCTACTATGACCGTCAGCACCCAAAAAAATTAAAATTTTTTCCCCATTTTTCATAAAAATTTTGAAATTTCAAATCAAAAGGGAGTGGGGTAAGGTTGAAGTTGGAAGGTTTATTGGACGTCATTTCATAACATTTTTTCCATACCCCCTTCACCTTATGAAAAAAAAAACTAAAATTGAAACGCCTTAGTGCATATCAAATTTCAACTTTTTGGATAATTTTGAAGGGGAGTTCTGCGAGGAACAAACTAAAAAAAAGACCAAAAAAGTACATTCTTGGAGCTGTGAGGGAGTGCAATGGAGCTGAAAAATCAAGACCCCTCCCCCCAACAGTACATCTAGAGAACCTACTAAATGTACTTGCCAAATTTCAACTTCCTACCTCATTTTGGAGGTGAATTATGTGAGGAATAAACTCATAAAGTACTGGACTATAAGGGGAAACAATGGGTCTAAAAATCGACCTCCCCCCTCCTTGCAAATCTGCAGCTCCGAAGAAGACCACATACAAAATTTCAACTTCCTAGCTCAATTTGGAGGGGTGATAAGGGAAGAAAAGCACATTTTCAAGGTGAAATAGGGGGACCCTCCTCACATATCTTTCCTCTTAATTGACCTAGAAGGCTGGTCATAATGGTTTTCTAGGAGCCTAAAATGGATTTTGTTGGTATTCCCCTCGTCAGTGACAATATGAAATAGAAAATCAGGCTTAAAAACATCGAAAAGCGTTGCTTTTTGAGACTGATTTTCATAAAATTAAATAATTTCAGAGTTGTCCATTTATAGAGTGAAAAAAGAAACATTCTGAGATGATTTTTCTTGATCCGAGGTAGGAGTACAAGAAGCTATTTATGTGAATAGCTGTAACCCCCAAAAAGGCACATCTAAACGTCCCAAGTTTTGAACTCACTACACCAATTTGAAGCGGAGGTGTGCTTGGGACAAGCTCAAAAAATAAGAAAAATTCCAAAAAAAGAAATATTTTTTCAAGGCTGCGAAAGTCTGCAATAGGAAGAAATGTCGAAACCCCAAAAAAGCTAATGTAGGAGTTCTACCGAATGTACATGTCAAATTTCAAGCCTTAACACTAATTTGATGGTGCGATGTGGGTGGGACAAACTCAACGAACAGGAAAAACCTACCAAAAAACCACGTTTTTGGGGTTGAGAGAGGGTGCAATGTGACTGAAAAGTCGAGAATCCCAAAAGGCACATCTGGGGTCCTTACTGTATAAGTTGTCAGCTCAGTTTGGAGGAGAGTTATGGGAGGAACAAACTCAAAAAATGAGAAAAATGAGAAAACCTGACCAAAATCCATATTTTTGCAGCTATGAAAGGATGCAATGGAGCTGAAAAGTCAGGTCCCCCAAAGGACAAATCCAAGGCATCCACTGAATATACATACAAAATTTCAACTTCCTAGATCATTTTAGTGGGGAAATGGGGAACGAACAGAAACTCTCACATCTCCCCTCCTAATTGATCTAGGAGGTTGATTTTTGTATATGTAATACAACTTGGGATTCTCTATCGATTGGCTCGAAAAGGGGCAATGTTTGCGTTTTGGACTCCTCAGCACCCCTTCCCCTGAATTGGGGCATAACTGAATTTTGACCCAAGTTCATCCCCACTCATATATATCCAATCCGCCGCCAAACTGAGCAGATTGATCGAATTGGAGCGATCTTGTTTAATATCGAGCAGAGTAAATGATTTTAATGTTCAGGAAAAAAAATAGAAATAAATATCTGGCGCGGCCAAAAATTGTCTTAATGATCTTCTAAGACCCAAAAACTGATTTTGTTGATATATCCCCCCCCCCCACAACTGCCCGTGATCGAAAGATTGTAATAGCCAGACTCTCCAAAACGCTTCCCTCATCCGCCGTTGGTCGATAAGCTGACAGAAAATCAGGCTAAAAATTAAATTATACGCAGTTGGAAGTGGCAAAAAAAATCGAAGGTAGGTAAAAAACTTGCTCGGAACTCTCGAGTAGGCACACAAAACCAGTTGATAATTTCAATTACGTAATATTAATTGCATTATTTCAACGATACCAAACCTACAGTGCACTTAATTACATAACACTGATACTCATTACCTACTTCGTAGGACAAGAGCATCAAGAACTTGCATCTCCCACCTCTCATAGGCTCGTGCCCATATTATGCAGATGTTTTAATGTTCTCGCTGCATTTACTGCATTCTTCAGTCGCATAAAATACACCCATCAATGAAACAATTATTCGTAGTGTTCGTTTTATCAGCGTTGCTAGTAATCGAATCGCAATGTGCCAATATTCTCGGAGTGTTTCCTTTGAAATTAAAATCTCACTACATTATGTTCCAATCGATCATGACGGAGTTGGCTAGAAGAGGACATAACGTAACCGTAATTCATCCGTATCCCAGACAAATAGCTCAGCAAAATTTAATCGAAATCGACGTAAGTCAATGTTCCGCAATACCAGATTTATTTTCAATGGATGTAGCCTATCTTTATCACAGTCCATTCGTACAAGTCAATCTAGTACTTTCGCAAGGCATTGATATATACAAGCAAGTTCCCATGTTCGAGTGTGCCTCATTGAAGAGATTTTTAAACACGAATAATTCGTACGATTTGGTCATCACCGAAGTGTTTCACGGAGATATAACCTTAGGATTTGTGGATAAATTCAAAGCACCGCATATTGCATTCTGCGCCGGTCCAATCTACCCGTGGGCTGCTGACCGTATGGGTAATCCGAGCAATCCGTCGTATATACCTTATCCTCATACAGACGAAGCATTTGACAGATTTCGTCCTTCGTTTTATCAACGATTGTACAACACAATTTGTTACCTGTTATCTCAATCGTTGTATTACTATTACTCTTTCGGTACCGAAACAGTAGCCAGAGAAGCTTTTGGTTCGAATTCGTTGAAGTTGGATAAAATAGCCAAGGATACCAGTTTGATACTATCGTTCTCACATTTCAGTATCAATGGTCCTCTTCCTTTGGTTCCTGGTGTAGTAGAAGTGGCCGGAGTACAAATTAACCAAGCTAAACCTTTACCTAAGGTATAGATTTTATTATTTTATTTTACCATTAAACGTACCAAACACGATGATTAGCCTATGCCTATGTTTTATGAAACATCGTACCTGTCAGGAAATTCAAAAATTTATGGACGAATCAGAACACGGAGTTATATACTTTTGCATGGGATCTTTGCTAAAAACGGAAACTATGCCGGAAGAAAAACGAATAGCTTTTATGAGAGCTTTTAAAAAATTACCTCTAAGAGTTATATGGCGATGGGATGGCCATCTGCCGGGAAAAACTGATAGAATTTTTACTTCGAAATGGTTACCTCAAAGGGATATATTAGGTAGGTAATGGTGTTTTTTTTTTAAATTATTCTTAAATTTTATTTCATCAATAACTTTTGAAAATCTTGCGCTCGTACAAGCTGTTTAAAAATAATTACAAAATATACGAGTTTGTATCTGAAACATTGAGGTATACTCACAGTGCAACAAATTAAAATCAACCTCTTAAAATGTATCTATCTCTAATTGATGCCGAAGGGTGGAGAAGGAAGAGGAGCGAGGGGGGTGTTATCAAAATTTGTTTCAGACTCGTAGTAGTCCGTAGCCCAACAATACCGTTTTTGAGAATGTTAGAAATTTTTTTTCCGAAGCTTTAATTCGTTTGCTTACTTCAACGTCAACTGAAATTCATAAAATAGGCAATACTGGGGATACCCTTGAGTTAATATTCAATTATGTCCATTTGAGAAGGGGGTACAACGGAGTGCAAAATTACGAAATATGTTCGCTCCGCAGGCAATCGAGACAGAATCAAAAATTGTACAACAAATACAAGCATTCTCATCCGAGAGAAATTAAGAGGAGAGATTTAGATTTCTTCCCTTTCGTCAGATATTTACTATTTTCACTTTTTATCCCCCAGGCCAAAACTAAAAATCATTTCCTCAGCTCAATACCGACGATAATTGGTCAAATTTGGGTATTGGGCTTGGATTAGCGGCTGATTTAACGTATATCAGTACAAATGATTTTGGATCAAAATTCAGTCAAGTACCAAATTTGGGAGAAGAGGTGCTGAGGGGAATAAAATGGCAAAAGTTTTCGCTTGTACAGCAATCGATGGAGAATCAAAAGATGAGCATTATATCTAAAAATCAGTACCATACATCAATTGGGGGGTGAGATGAGGGGGAGAGGCTCCCAAAAAAGGTTGCCTAACGTATACATTCCTTCCAAAGTAAGGTAGAAGATTTGAAATTTGACTGTACATTTAGTACAGATTCTACATGTGCTTTTCTGGAGTTTCAACTTTTTAGCTCAATAACCAACCTCCGCCCCCCCCCCGCCTATAGAACCAACAAATAATTTTTTTTACCATTTTTAGCCTGGCTTTTTGTGTCATATTGTCAATTAAAACCAGGCTAATACACTCAATCGACAACGAGCGGTTGTAGGGCGGGGGGGGGGGGGGGGGGGGGCACAAAAAAAAACGGGTTTGG
>FIZR01004485.1:0-17946 GCA_900060175.1 Ferrisia virgata
GTTTTAAACAAAAAAAACGTTTTTTATGTTTTTTTTCAAAAAAAACAAAAAAAACGAAACCCTGATTGGAACGGATTATACGTATAAAATATGAAATGAAACACGTTTCAGGTAACGTTACTTTCACCCTATCTAATCATCAAACAATGTACAGAAGAAGTGAAGATAAAATTAGTCGGATAACTTTGTGTTTTCGTAAAATAATTTAAATTTAACTTTAAAAATTGAATTATGGGAGCACAATAAACACATTAAGCCAAATTATTTGTCAAATTCTTGAATAATTATAGTTTTATTCCATTTTAATGAGAATCACTTCATTCATAAGAGATGAAACATTAACCAATCAGGGACGAGCATTCTTCGACTTTTGACAACACAAGTTGCAGATCCTGTTTATCCATGTCTATGTTATCAAAACTATAAATTTTACTACATTCACAAGGCATTGTAAATTATGCGTGAGTAATCATGTTCTTTGATAAACAATAAAAAAAAACAGCATTTACGAGAGTACAATTTCATAACAAAACGTAAAAATGTATCAATTTGACTTATCATTGTATTAAATACTCGAATTTTAATACTCATTCGTCATTAAATTAATCCACGTTCTATTTCGTCGCCAACCTCAATACATTTTGCATCATTCTTTTCATCGAATGAAAGATCAGGTAATGATTTATTATCGTTATTCATAGCAATTCATTTAATTGTAATCGAATTATTTCGTTAAGATATGATATCTAGGTATATTTTCAAACCATAGAACATTATCACGTTTTTTAATTATTTTTCAAATTTTCATTAATTAACGTTATAAATTAGGTAGTTATGGGTATTAATTCTATCAGTAGACAATAGCTGAGTGAAAATTTCGCATGTATTTATTTTTTTCTATCGAAGCTTCGGTGCTGTTATAATTACATAGTACGTCTACATATTAATACTTCATATTCAACAGTGTTAGAAAATTTCTAATGACAAATTCACCACACTAAAAACGTAGGGTCCAAGTCAGGATGAGGGTTTATTTACTTCGATAAAATAATAAAACAAATATGCAGCTCTATTTCCTTTTTAACATTGAAACGAAAATTTCATACGTAAAATATCATGCTAATTACAAGGATAAATCACAACATAACTACTTACAGCATATTAATAATGCATCAGTATCAAATAAATTACTTATTTATTCAACAAAAAGAAAAAATCCTCTTTCGTCTCGATTCATTACCTTTACATCAACTTTCACACCCACGATTCTTAGGTAATAAGCCAAGGTAAGGACATTCGCTCGTGATATTTTCGCTCGAATTATACAAAAGTGAAAAAAAAAAAATCTAAACGAAACTCGAGATTCGATGTCCTTGTTGACAAAAATAATCCATGCCCCTGGGATACCTATCTAGTACCTAGCTACCTACCTACCAGCAAACGACTAGTGTAAAATTTGGTGAAATAATTTCATTCGATTTGCCATTTTCTGCGTGTCTTTCTCGTATCGCATCGGTTATTCAGACAAAATAGTTTAAGATGGTACCAGTTAAGATACGAAAATTTACATAACTTAATCGTCTAGCGAATATTTTGGCATATTACATCGTTTTGCGTGAAAATATTCGACTTCGGCGGCGTGTGAATGGTGATATTGTGATGTAGCCGAGTTCGTCATCGCGTACACGGTACATAGCGATATTTATAAAAATAAAATAAAAAAAAAAAAAAAAAAAGAAAAAAGAAATACAGCTCTAACAAAAGCAAATAACACATCCAGAATAGCTGCTCCAATTGTGCACGCAGATTCCCTGCAGTTGTTATATCTACTTTCCAAAATTGCCATTAATAACGGAATATTGACGATTTTAGCAGTAGAGGTTTGCATGTGGTGCATTGTGATCGTACAGTTGAATGCGCGCATAGAACAGGTGCATAGAGCATCGATATAGTACCACACGCAATTGGAATGTGTGGGTTTTGTTTTTGTGCCATTTTGGGTAGCGCTTTAGGCATTTCGTAGAGATAGAATTCGAAAAAGCTGCTAGATAAATAAGTTTCACGAATTGAGAATTACTTCGAGTACAGTTGAACAACTAAAACATAGAGGAAAGTTCCAGCTGTTACAAATTCAAATACTCGCCTCCGACTTGGATAATTTTCGATTAAAATTCAAATAAGTCTACAATTTATAAAAATTGCCAACAAAGGCTACAGCAGGGTAAGAAAGACGATTTGCCCTAGAGTCTCAGAATTCTAATTTTTTAAGAGACTAATTAGATACTGGTGAAATATGATTTTTGAGCATATTCGCGATTTTTTATCTCGTCACTGGCAAGTGAGGTAATGAAAAATGCACTTTTGGGAAAATTTTTGCATTAATTTTTCTTTCTCCGGAAATTTTTGACTTTTTTTTCAAACTTGGTATAAAAGGAAAAGTAACCTGGGAATTTTTTCAGATTTTTCAAAACTTTAGTTTGACCTTGAAATAGGCTTTGAAAACTTCGAGAGGGCTTGTAGGCTCCTGTTTTAAAGCTGGAAGCTCGAAAACTTTTTTTCAAGTTATTAAAAGTATTTCACATCTTCGATATTTTTTACAAATTTTCAAGAATGAAGGCCCTCTTTACAGCCCTCAAAACCCATTTTTTTCGTTCGTTGAACTAAAATTACCGACGAAATAATTGCTATTTTCAAGGCTGTAAGGGAAACTCCACTACAAAAAATTTCAAAAAAATACGTATGGTGTAAAATACTCCTTAATAACTGGAGAAAATTTTTCAAGTTTCCAGCTTCAAAATGAGGCCTACAAGCCTTCTCGAAGTTTTTAAAAGCCTATTTCAAGCTCATACTAAAAGTTTGGAAAAATTTGAAAAATTCCCATAATACTCCCACTGGGTATATCAGCCAAAAATTTTCTGGAAAAGAAAAATTAATACGAAAATTCTCCCGAAAGTGAATTTTTCACTACCCCATCCGCTAGTGACGAGCTAAAAATTCTCGCTTTAAAATCATCTTTTACCAGTACCTGAATGGTCTCTGGGACTCAAAGGCATAGCATCCTCCTTACCCTGTTATGACCTTTATTTTTGAACCTAAACGTTCGTCTTCGATTAATAGGAACGTGAAAAATACAACGTTTTTCTACAATCTTATCGTGTAAAAATCTATTAAAGTTCGCTGCAACCTTATTGGATTCGCTTGGAAAGCTGAAATTATCCCCTCCCTCCCCAAAAAAAACAAAACAAAACGTGTCCAAGATTTTCTTTTTACAAAGTTGATTTTTTAGACATTTCTCCACCAACTAAGCACTCCTACAGGTTCGGGCAATTAAGCCAGAATGCTTAAATTTGATATACGAAGGTCGAGAAATAAACAACATAAGCCTTTCAGCCCAGCATTATAAAATATAAACTCGACATTTTATCTTCGAACAACCCTCCTACTGCTTCAGAATAAGAGGATTTTTAGACTCGTTTTTGTCGTACATTAAGCACATCCTTCGTGTATAGATTTAATATCAGGACGATGCCGCCAGCAGGCCACACCGCGTGATAGTTAATTAATCCATCCGAATATCGGTAAACGGGCTAATTAGCCGGTCATCCGAGTCTCTGGTACATGTACATAAAATAGTAATCAGATATTTTTATTGCTTTTTAAAGCAGCATCCACGGATACCCGTATACGATTATCTATACACAATACACCTAACCTAAATGTAGGCACATGCATGCTTGTAACTCGTACACACACCGTACGCCATATTATATTCGGTTTTGTGAACGGGATGATGTGATGAGATAACGAGATGAAATCTTATACTCGAGTACATAGCCACGCAAGATTTTATTACTACGATACAGATGCGGTTTAAGCGGGTGCTATGTATATAAATTACGAAAAACTAGTACGTACCTAACCTACTGTCTGTATAACAATAAAAGAACCATGGAATAATTGTGTGAACGCAGATACTAAGATATCCCTTAACATTTTTTCCAATTCGTTTAAAATCAGTCTAACAATATTAAAGAAATTATATCAAAGAGTGAAATGAGAAAAAAAAAATTAGACCAGCGAACCTTTCGAAAAGTTTGGAAGAAATAAGTTGAATTGAAGTTCGGAAGTCGCATAACCATATTGAATAAGCTTAACATGTAATTTCAACCATTATTAATAATTTCTAATTAAATTATTTTTTCTGTTTTCGATTATTTCCTTTTATCTATTATATCAGTAACTGGAAACGTATTTTCGTTATAAATTTTTTGGCAAAGTAATTTTCGATTTTTTTAATTTTTATTTTAATTTTAAAATAAAAAAAAATATATTTTTTAATTCACAGGCATTGTTTTTGATGGAGCATCAGAAAATTAAAGAAATCAACTTCTTGACAATTTTAATTAAAACTGACGGTATCTGCCTAATTTGGACCTGCCAAATCTATTTTTACCATTTTACCGTCGATTTGGAGCCTCTGGAAAAAATTATTTTTCTTCATGATTTTGAATTCACTGGTCATAAAAAAAAAAAAAACTTCCGTACTCAGTGTCCAGAATTCTTTGAGAATGTACTTCAATGTTTTGTTTGGGTACTCCATACACGTTGTACAAATTTTTGGCTTTCCAAATCAATTTCCAGCCAGTATAAACCAATTATGAAATCATGAAGAAAAGTTTGTTTTTTTTTCAGATGCTCCAGATCGGCTGAGAAACTTTAAATATGGATTCGGCAGGTCAAAATTAGGCAAGTGTTAGGTTTTAAAGTTTCTAATTAGAATGGTTTCTATTTTATTAAATATTTTTTCAGCTAAATTAGCTTTAAGATTTTTTTCAATTCCTAAAAATTTTGGCAGCTGAAATTTTGGCTACAGTGTTTTTTTGGCATGCTCTTTAACTTGATTTCCTACAAATTAAAGGTGACCACAGGGGAAGGTTTCCTTTCAGTATTTTTCAATTTTTAGTAGAAAATTGTATTCCTCACAAACAATCATACGTTTTTTTCACTGCCTTCACCTCTTCCTTATACTGGAAAAAGCTAAAACCATTTTTGGAAATTGAAAATTTGGTTTCGTTTTTTATGGCAAGCCCTTTCCATCTATCGGCGTTTCCACTTAAATTGGAGCTACTCAGTTCAAGTGGTTCCCTTGTCAGCACTCTAGGAACCGGAATCGCTCAACAATGAAATTCTCCATTAGTTCTTTGAAGTATCCCACCGTGCAAATGGTGTCAGGATAAGTAGTGTCACATGACGCAGTTCTGACGTGAAACTTCTGACAGCAAAAATGGCACACTTCTGGCAATACTTTAGCCCATCCGAGATCAATAAATATTTTCCAAACTCACGACAGTGACATTGAAATGGTGTAATTGTAGTACCAGGATGACCCTAAAATGACTTTATTATGACAAGACTATGACGTTAGTGTGACATAATAATGACATGTATTTGACTCATCAGTGACATGTTTCTGACGCCATAATGGTACGATGCAAAAATAAGACTTTTTTTCTCGCAAAAATGGCATGTTTCTGATACATTTCTGACATGTTTCTGACATATTTCATTTTCCATTATACTGAATTACTATTAATATTAAAGCATTATTGATAATTTTTTTTTATTTACATTAACTTAGGAAATTTTTCAATTTTTTTGCCGATGGTGGGATTCGAACCTGAGTCCTCTTGGGTACAAATCGACTTTTATACCAATTCAGCTACTGTGGTAGTTAGCATATGAAGACCTAAAGGGCATTAATTTCTTCATTTTTTGGTCTTGACGATGATACGACATTTATTTGACGAGGTATCGGAACATTGATGGTACACGATTGACATAATAATTAAATGCTTGTGACTTGATTATGCCACTAATGTGACTTAGGAGTGGCATACTTCTGACACCATTATGACACCATTCTGACATGCTTCTGATAACATTATAACGCCATTCTGATACACTTATGACGTAATTTTGATACTACGTTAGCACATTTCTAACGAAATTGTGACATATTTTCAGCAGTGTCAAACATATGTCACAATTATGTCAGAAATGTGCCAAAATAGCGTTAAAAGCTTGCCATAAATGTGTCAGAATAGTGTCAGAATCATGCCAGAACTGTGTCAGAATGGTGTCATAATGTTGTCAGAAGTGTGCCATTTCTAAGTCACATTAGTGTCACAATTAAGTCAAAAGCATGTCGGATGTCATTCATATGGCATTAGTGCACTGCCAAATCGTAATTGAAAGTATGCTAAAACTGTTTCGAAAAGGTGCTGTAACTTTGTCAATAATATGCCACAACCAAGTCACAAAAAGAAAGTCTGCCATTTATGTCACTGTGTGTCAGAAATATGCCATTCATGTATCGCAATCTTGTCAGCTGAAAAATCAACTTCATGTCATATTTATGCCAATAGAATATAATCTTACAAGCGTTAGAAATATGTCATTTATATATCATTAATGTGACAACGAAAATGTCAAATTTATAACATATCTGTGCCATGACAGTGTCAACAAATATGTGTCAGAAGTTCGCCAGCAATAAGTTGTTCGAGTGTCACCTGAAAATCGAAAATTCGCCAAAAGTATACCACTTTTGCGCCATAGAATATTGATGACGTTTCTCTGATTTAAAATTGGCACAGTAATTGCAATGATGCTTATTAAAGTGGTTAAAATTTTTTTCATAGCGAGATCTAATGTGTACTGAATTGAAAATGACGCGTCACATGACATCAAACTGACGACATTTGATCGACGGGTACATGCAAACAAAGTAGCATGAAATGACCTAACAACAAGTACTTTGCTAATAGATGAAAAATTTTTCAACTATTTGATGAGAACGCCTTTACTGCAACAAGGTAGCGAGAAGCTATAACATCGGGTGATTTACGACTAGGTAACAAATCGTCAGGATATCATCTATTGTTCGATGCTTTGCTTTCTTAACCTTGCATAGACAACCTAAAAAAAACAACCTGATGCCAAAAACGGCATCTCAATACTAAATGCATTGGATGCCGTTTTTGGCATCAGGTTGTTTTTTGTGATGAAATTGCATGGGATGCCGTTTTTGGCATCTGTTGTCTACGCAGGGTTAAGTACACGATGAATGGGATAAAAAAAGATGAAAGTTCAAAATACAACGTAATCTTGCTTCGCAGCCCATCATAAATAATTTCCAATACAACGAAAAGAGCTGGTAATTTGCCACAACCAAGGCGATACGTGTGATCTACTACTAAAGTATAACGAAGAATTACCAATAATAGAACTGGTAGAATAGCACAAGAACACAGATCAGAAATGTATAATCGCCATCTAATCCATTATTCTTGGTAACTCTATAGCCTGTTATTCGCGCCAGACTCATCATCCACCAGGATCATAACGTTGTCTGGCATGTACCTTCAATAAGTACGTACATGTAATTATAGGTCAGAAAGACGTGCATTTGTACGTAATGCGAGCACCATGCTAGTAACGATGATGATAACAGTCCTGGCACAACGTCATTTTCAGACATCGCGTCGTCGCCAATCGGAAATAAAGTTCGGTCTCCAATATAACCACTCTCATGGTTATGGTTTTCTTATTCTTTGTATAAAGCTAGATCGTTCAGTACGTACGCTCTGTAACATGATCGTGATCGCAGTGCACAGCCGCAGCATAGGTAATTGCCCATCCGAAGTGTACCGAGTCGGATTTAAATTCAAATCGTGATTGCGTAAATCTGCATGCATACAAAATGGTAATTTTTAAGTAAACATCGTGTCGCGTTCGTTCGATGCATTTTTCTTCCCTCTATTTGCAGCCATCACCGACGTAGGTAGAGAACTATCTACCCAACCGTATACGTGAAATTATGGGAAAAAAATTCGCTATCGTTAGATGGTTTCAGCTAAGAGGCGAGATGCGTACGACAAAAAGAAATAAGGCAGGTGGAGCTGGGGTGGTGGGGAGGGCACGACGCGACGATATTGTAAGTAGAATGGAAAATCTCAGCATCGATATAATTTACTCCAGTCGGCGTCGAGTCGTTTTGAACTTTTTATCGGCTGCTCTTCGATTTGCTACCAGCAGTATACGCGGACCGTCGATCTTTATCATTCTACACATTGTGTAATATGTTCTTGTTGAAAGAACAGCTAGATACAACCAGATACAAGGCAATAGGCATCGTTCACACAATACATATTCAGCTAAATATTACAAAGCAATTGCTCGTGCCTCTATATATTGGTATAAGAAAAATCAACGAAGAGCTGGAGTACCTGTGTGAGTCTACCAGGAGCGGTTCAGAGGTATACCAATTAAATACGACTTTTTAACGATCGACGATTGGATTCATTGGTTTATAGTAAAAGATCGATAATACATGTAGAACATTTTTCGGTAGATCATTATTAGCTATCCGACTATTTAGTTTTCAACGAGGAAATCTGTGCTGTGCCATCATCGGTGTCTTTACATAGGTACGTCTACGTACCGCGAATTGATGACTCTTTATCAAAGCCACGCATGATATAACCAACCGATATGGCTAACAAAGTACCTCGTAACCGTGTCCATTAAAATATATTCAACAGACGAACCGAATAGAATGGAACAAATTAAGATATAAAATTAACGCAGGAAGAAACGATGACAGGCGGTGGCGTGGTGGTCCGATTACATCTATGGTACCATTCTTCGGCCCCAATCACGTCTATTAACGGAACAAACCATCTAACGTACGTCTACGTACGTACGTACCAGAAGAAGAAGATGAAGAAGAAGTAGAAGAAGGTATATATGGGCAGGGCGCATGGTGCGACTGCGAGGATGTCTCGATTAGAGAATTTTCATTTCAACATTTTTAAGTCGATTTTAAACGATCGCGAGCAACCGACCGACGTATTTATGGTTAATATTTTCGTTGACCAGAGCACACCGAACGCATTACTGCTTGTTCACGATTGTTAGATAACTGCGAGAAGCGGTTGTACCGTAGTAGGTAAACTGTAGGTGGTCTTGAGGCCGTACGGAGACCGGTTTGCATATACAAAAGTACCCATGTATAATACATAGACGTATGTATAATATTTATTGGACTGAGTTAGGTGCTTCGAATTAAGGAAGCTGAGCACTGAAATTTAACGAAATTCCAATAATTTATATGATATCCAGTATAATTAAAAAAAAAATTCTTAAAAGAGTTATTCGTTCTCCGAGTAATTATTATTTTTTAAATTCGAAATATGTTTCATAGATCCTTTCATTTAAACCTCGATGGAACATTTTTTCGAGGGGTCACACGAAAAAAATCATACTTTGATAGGTAAGTGGCACTCAACGAAGATATTTCATTTCAATCCTGTGTTTTGTGGACTACTTATTGAATCTTGTCTATATCTGATACGGGGAGGGAGAGAGAATGAACAAAATCCGTTCGAAATCCTAGACGAACAATAAGGAGTTGGGATAATTTGAGACAAGCCCAAATTTCGTTCACGAGTAAAAAAAATCAGTAAGTAACGTGATACTTTTTCAGCCTGATTTTCATAAAATAAAGAACATTTGAGAACTGCCCATTCATGGAATAAAAAAAGGAATGGTAGGGGTATAGGTAGATACGGGAGTGAATAGCTGGAACCCCCAAAAGGCACATCAAGAATCCATACAAATTGTACGTACCGAATTTCAACCTTATACATTAGTTTGGAAGGGAGATACGAGTGAAACAAACCCAAAAAATAAGAAAAATGTGTAAAAAAAATTTGTTCGGGGTTGTGAGGGGTTGCAATGGAAATGAAAAGTTGAAACCTCTAAAAAGCACATTTAGGACCCTCAAAAAATAAGAAAAATCTCCCTAAAAACCAGATTTTCGGGACTGTGAAGAGGTACAAAGATGAAAAGTTGAAATCCCCAAAAGACACAGTTAGGACCCTTGCTAAATGTACATTCCAAATTTCAACACCCTAACTCTGTGGGGGGGGGGGGGTTCCGACTTCGCTTCCGATGGGAAAAATGAATGGAAAAGTATTTTTCAAAAACCGTATTATCAATTTTTTTTTGTCTGATTTTCTGCATCATGTTGTTAACAGAAATCAGACTATTATCGATCATCTATCCGCGGGGAAACAAATTTAGATCCTATAAGACCATTGTGACCATTTTTCGGTTACATGAGACAGTCTTTTTTCAAAGTGAAAAAGAAAATCCAGCCCACATACCTACCCTTCTAATTGACATAGGAAGCTAATTTTTGGATATGTCATATAACTTTTGATTTTTTATCGATTGACGTGAAAACGAACAATTTTTGCAATTCTAGCTCCTCAGCACCCCCCCCCCCCCCTAAATTGACGCACAGCTGAATTTTGACCCAAATCCATCTACTTTCAAAAATATCAATTGGAAAGAGAAATGTGAAAGTTTTTTCCAATTTCACCTTGAAAACAATTAGTTTCTCCCCTAGGGCCCCTCTCCAAAGAGTAAATGAGGCTGGAACTCAACATATATATTTGTCAAAAGTATTAATATGCTCTTTTTGAAAGGTCTCGAATACTGTTGAAAATACGAACGAAACCACATTTCTGGGCTGCAAGGTCTGAAAGTTGGATGTGCCAAAAGGCACATCTATGGCCACTATTAAATCCACAAACTAAATTTCAACTTCCTAGCTCAATTTGACGGGGAAATGGGGAAGGAACAGTCCTTTTTCAGATCAAAAAGGTTAAAACCCCTCATATCTCCTTTCCTCATTGGCATACGAGGCTCATTTTTGGATGTTATGTAACTTCAAATCCTATATCGGTTGACTAAAACAGGAATAATTTTCGCGATTTTAGCCCCTCAGCAACCCCCCCCCCCCCAAAACAGGAATAATTTTCGCGATTTTAGCCCCTCAGCAACCCCCCCCCCCCCTCGAATTAGGGCACGACTGAATTTTGACTTTGGGCCACCCTCACATCGAAATATCAAATGGCACGTTAATCGAAATGTATTCCCCAAATTTGATCTATTTTGGTCAGTATTTAGCTCTGCAAATAATTTTTCAATTTTCGGGGGAAAAAAAATAAATGACATGGCAAAAAATGATCATAATGGTGTTTCAGGACCCCAAAGCAAATTTTTTAATCACCCCCCCCCGTCCTCACCCATCATAAGCCGATAGACCATACCAGCCTGGTTTTCATTGACAATATAACAGAAAATCAGGCTAAAAACAAAAACGTTGACCATTGCTTTAGGTTTTTCGTTGTTATTTGATTTTGATTAAAATTTTCGAAATTTTCTAGTATTCTTGGCCTCTTAAATATCATTGCATGAGCTTTCCACTTCTTTCATCCTTGGTTTATTGTCCATAAAGTTTCTTTTCAGTTCTTCAAGGGTTGTGAGAAGTACGTAAAATTTGAAAATACTGACTTTTTTTGAGCACACACAGTTCAAAGAACTTTTCACGACTCATCTCGATCCTCAAAAAAAAGTTGGATCTCTTCCTTAAGAAATTCCTGGCATTGCTTGATGAAATTCATCGCTATAATAGAATAAAATTTCAGCCTCGACGAATGAACAGGAACCAGAAAGGGGCAGGAAAAGGAAGAAAAACAAAGGAAGAACAAAGATGAAAAATTAAAAGGACCAGATGAATGAAGTTGACGAGTAAATAGGATCTAAGAATAGGAGAGAAATTTGATGTACTTTGAGTTTGTCCTTCTAGTTCCTTCCTGCCCAATTGACTGACCAATTTGAAATTTTGCATGTGGATTCAGTAAGGGTTCAAGGCGAACTTCAGTACCTCTTACTTATTTCTTATGCATAATTCGTAGAATATTTAGGGGGACATTTTCATTTTTGGTTTAAATACACTGTCATTTTACACGTAAATTCTTCAAACACAGCTCACCGTTTGATTAATTAAACACTTCGAAACATTCACTTCTGTATTATTAAAAAATTCAGTTTTTAAAATTTTTCCCCCTTACTATATGTGATTTATGTGTTTGAGCATTCCTAAAATTTTTGGCCTTTATTTGACTCCTCGAGTGATTATTTTTTGATAACCCCCCCCCCCCTGCGCCCCGGTCAAATATTACTCAACTGCTAGACTTGAATATCAAAAAATTACGAAAAAATGACTAAAACATTAGAAAAATATTTAAAAAACCCCATCAACGTGCAGTCAAAAAAGGACCTCTCACCACAATATAAACACAACAAAATTGCAAGTTGTAGATATGTATATCAAGTTGATTTTCCTCTCTTGGCACTCTACTTGCTTCTCGCTTTACGTATTCTTGTTGTTGTTGTTGTTGTTGTTGTAGTCTATTATATGCGCGGTGGCGTTTATATGTACTTCAGTGAAAAATCTGGAAGAAATGTATACTTTCTTCGCCCTCAACTTCGTCTTCGTCATCGTCGACGAGACGTGGTAACATCGAAAGAATATTTTTGATATCGCGAAGAATAAAGAAAGCTTCCAATAATAAGATGAAGAACGAGAAGGATGAGAAGGAAAAGACACACACACATACACACACAGATGAAGCAATGATGCCGATGCCGGGGAGCTCTCTTTTATCACTCTCTCTCTCTCTTTCTCTTTCTCAGCACCGCTTCCATATTCTTATCGACCCAATCAACCCTCAATATATCGTCAGTTATATCGTAAATTATTCGATGACGCTTATCATCGTTGCCGTTTATTTATTTGCAAAGCTGGTGCTTTTCAGCAACGCGTAGTCCGCTCCACGTTGCGCGCCGCAGTTCTTATATTTGTGTGTCCTATATTTTCCTCGATGGCGGCGCGACGCGGCGCATCCTGTTGTAAATCTTTTCACGGCGAACGATAACGACGTCGTGGGTAGGTTTTTTATAGCGTATTTTTCTTCTGATGCTTTTTTTCCCCCTCCTCCTACCTACTCTTCTGCTGGCTGTAGCTCTCATCGTATCGCACGCGCTTGTCTTTCCTCAGCATCACCAAGACGATATATACGTACGAATATGTACGTATATATTATCATATCGACGATAGCGGAGGATGCCGGCGAAACGTTTTTTTTTTTTCTCTTTCGCTCTTTTATACGGTGTTTTAACTCGATGCAAAGACGTAAAATGATAGAAAAAGAAAGGAAATGGCAATACATCCGCTGATGAATGGCGAACAGGGTTTTACATATTGTACGCGAGGTATACGGAAAATCATCGTTGGTTCTTTTTTCATCAGGCTCGTATCGAGTAAATAAGATTTATTCGCAGTAAAAGTTAAATCGATGATTTTGAATTTTCATTATGGAAAAATCAACCCAGAGGGGGGGGGTGCCGATTGCTCATACGTCAATAAGAGTTACCATTTCACTGTATTTTCATCTATTAAGATTAATTTGCGTAAAAATGAGGTTTGTTATGGCTCACGGATGAACATTGAACATAGTCAACTTACTTACTCGTTTTTGTACTTCTAATTTCATTGATGAAAATTAGTACTCACCTGAAACAAAAAATAAATATTTACACGTTAGTGAACGCTCGTAAGTAATAAATTTTTTTTTTTCAATCAATACTTTAACAATACAATGTACGAATAATTTGATAAAACTGTACAAATGATAATACTCAAAGGTTTCATCTCGTCAACGGATGAAACACGTACCACTACAGGAGAAAAAACGTTAAAAAATTATCAAAAATTGGTCTAAAAAAGTGACTAAAATGGATGAAAAGTGCAAAAAATGTATCAAAAATCACGAAAAATGGGTAAACGGTGCTGAAAATTGACCGAAAATCACGTAAAAATTTTGAAAAATGCGTGAAAATTGACCTGGAATATGAAAAAAAAAAACTGTTAAAGAGCATTGATATTTTGGTAGAAATTTGACAAAAATCATTAAGAAATGCAAAAAATTGATCTAAAAAGGAGAAAAATTGATCTTCTGAATTTGTAACCTATTTTTGTCAACTTTTAACTCAATTTTTCTATTTTTCAACAATTTATGATTAATTTACACCAATTTTTCTTATTTTTAACGCATTTTTGTCAAATTTTTACATTAATTTTGATATTTTTCAATGTTTTTTTTTTAGATTTTTTGGTAAATTTTTACTCAATTTTCAACACTTTTTAATTCAATGAAAATGAGTAAAAAATGCAGAAAATTGATCGATAATCATGAAAAAAATATTGAAAAATGGGTTAAAATTGACCAAAATTATGATAGCAATTGTTGAAAATTATTAAAAATTGAGAAAAAATATACCTAACTTACCAAAAAAAAAAACGTTATAATTGTCGAAAAATGTTTAAAAAATTGATGAAAATTGGGTCAAATTATGGAAAAAATTGTTGAAAACTATAGAAAATTGAGTAAAAGTTTGACAAAAATGTGAAGAAAGTACAGAAAGTTGATTAAGAATGACGAAAAATTGTTGAAAATGGGTGAAATTTATCCGAATTCTGACCAAAATTGGTAAAAATTACGAAGATGTAAAGGAAAATACGTGAAAATTGACATAAAATTTTCAAATAAAAGTCGAAAATCTTTGAAAATTACTTAAAAAATGGAGAAAATTAGTCAAAACTTAGGAAAAAATGTTGAAAATATATAAAAATTCACCTTCAATATGTGAAAATTCACCTAAAATGTGAAAAAAATTGTTGAAAATCATTGAAAATTGAAGGATAAATTTGACATAAATCGGAAAAATTTCAAAAAATGAATCAAAAATCATGAAAAACTATTGAAAAGTGTGTAAAAATTTGTCAAAAATCCGAAAAAAATTGTTAAAAATCATTGAAAATTAGGCAAAAAATGCAAGAAATTCATTGAAAATTACGAAAAAAAAAGTTGAAAAATGAGTAAAAATTTGACCAAAAATCAAAAACAAACGTTAAAACTATCAAAATTTGGGTGAAAATTTGACACAAATGCGTTAAAAATGAGAAAAATTGGTTTAAATTGACTAAAACACGATGAAAATTATTAAAATAAAGTGAAAATTTGATAAAAATAGTTTACAAATTCAGTTTTTCTGCATTTTGGATCAATTTTTTGCTTTTTTTCAACAATTTTTGACAAATTTTCACCAATTAACTTTTTTTTTTATTCTAGGCCAATTTTCACATATTTTTCAACATTTTTTTCATAATTTTCGATCAATTTTCTGCATTTTTATCCATTCTTCAATGATTTTTCACAATTTTTTATGATCTTTCAATTATTTTTCAGAATTTTTCATTAATTTTCTGCATGATTTACGCATTTTTGTCAATCTGAAAACTGAACAAAAAGCTAGAAACAATGTTGAAAATAAACGAACATTTTATAAAAATTTGATCACATTGCTTCTATTTTTTCTTTTGCCTAACAAAATAAAAATTATAAAATCATCTTTAAATTAGCTTTTTTAGTAGAAATCATTTGTTCAAATATGAACCACCCATCGGGTTAAAAACTCTAAACATAATCCAAATATCGACCATTACTTTTTTTCTTATCATTAAATTAATCTTCATTTTTGAAAAGAACTGTTGCCAACATGACATTTTAATGCTGAATTACCCATTTTCAACACAAAACTTACACTTTCAAATAAAACAGATTATCTAAAACTTCATTTTTTTAAATTATTAGGGAAATTTGACCGAAAATTATTGTGATTGGCGACACAGAAAAAAACGTCTCGCAAAAGCGTAAAAAATTTTCATTATTTTTCAATTTTTAAAAATTTTTAAACTTTGAGTCTTTGCAAGTTGCAAAAATTGAATCAAAAATTTGAAATTTCTGCCACAATATTTTGAGCTTACTTTGGAACCATTGTGCCCCCAGCCGTTTGCAGATTCTTAAAAAAAAAAATTGGCCAACGCTACAAGTGAACAACCACGTGAGTCCAGTTTTTATCAAGTTGATTAGAGAAGGTTGGCTAGTAAAGATACTTTATTGAAAATTTTCGCCATTTTTTTCTGTGAACCTTTTGTGAGTTGTAATATCATGAAATTTTGAAAAATTGGAAAAAAAAATATTTTAAAATTTCGAACAGAATAAATATGCCGAGTCATGTAATACCTTTCCGAAGGTACGACCAATAAAAGGGTTAAGGAAATCCTTGAAGTAGAATGAATATTCAATCTGTACGCTGTTACGAGAAAAAAAATTACGCAATAAGCGAAATGCGAATAAAAGAAAACCAAAGAGAGGTTGGTTAACGTACTCGATAAAATAGGTGATACCAAAGTTATTATAAATAAGTACATCCATATAAAAACGATCGAGCCAAGTGGATGAGGATAATGATGAGCTGCTATGGGTAAGAATAAGTACCTACGCAATTTACGCATGGATATGTGTATAGCTGAGGGTGAAGAGCCATACGCCGGCATATGGCCTACATTAAGATACAACTTATTACGACGACCCCGGGTGCTGTAGAACTTAACGCTGACGCACACACAATGTACTTACATCCTTCCTTAAATGCATCTTTGTAGTACATGCAACGAGTGTACCTAACCTAGCCAAGTAATTTACTGCGATTCATACGCAGTATATAGGTAGAGTAGGCAGTAGGCACCGACTCTACCTAGTACATACGAATAGCTAACCCACCCATCGAAGCGATGAGTGCACACCAGAGCAGGTAAGCAGAGTGGTACTGCATTCAGAAACACGATGGAACTGCTTTACTATACACCAAAGAGGCTTGCTATAGAGGTACAAGAATAAGAGCAGGAAAAGCGAAAAAAAAAAAAAGGAGAGAAAAAGTACCTACATACGCGTACGTATGTACATGCATTGTGACTGGTGGGGGAACAGGGTGAGGTGGTACAAAAGTGCATAAAGAGAGCGAAGCGAACGCAAACGAGGAAGAAACAAGTACTCACGTCCTACGTGGCATTGCATACACAAGGTACAGGAAAGAGAGTAGTATAAGAAAAAAAAACCCCTAACGCATACTGCACGTCCATACACAGCACATACTAAGGTTATACATGCACTTTCTCTGAGTTGCCTGCAACCAACCCCAAAAGGTCGTGAAACAAAGCTTACCAACATACTGATTACGGAATCAACGCTAGCAAGGTCTT
Organism: Ferrisia virgata; assembly: GCA_900060175.1. Lineage (NCBI taxonomy): Eukaryota > Metazoa > Arthropoda > Insecta > Hemiptera > Pseudococcidae > Ferrisia > Ferrisia virgata. Next base: position 17,081 of record FIZR01004485.1, read on the forward strand.
TTGTTTCGCAACGTACTCGCTCTCGAAGCTTTTCTTTCTTTTTCTTTTTTTTTTTTTTTTTTTTTTTTTTTTTTTTAATGACTCGGTAATTGCAAAGTATGCGTATGTACGATGGATGATGATACGAGATGAGGACGAAAAGTAAGCAGGACGACATCGCGTATGCGGAAATATTGAAGTGGTCGTAGTTGCGGTGTGGCGTACATCTACATAGTACCTATATACGTTATAACCCTTCCATGCGTGACAATTACGACGACAAAACGACCAAGGGAGGCGACAACGATACGACCAAGACGACTAACTAACTACGTACACAAGTAGGTAGCCTATGTACTAGTGGTAATGGTGGTAGTAGGGTAAAAAATCACCCAAGAAGAAGAGGAAACTTATGCAAAAAAGCCTACGGTACAGCGACGACCAAACCCCTCACGACAGCATGCAAAGCTCACATATGCATACATAGCGGTGCAGTGCAGTGCACTGCACTGCACTGCACCCATAAACAGAGGCGCGAACAAGAGTATCTCTCTTATACGTATACGCATTTTTTACACCCACCTAGCCCCTTCTTTCTTTAGCCTTACGCGCGATCCCTGTGGACTGTAAATATAGATGGGAGCAGTCAAGATGAATATACGAGTGCATTTTGTTGGCTTTCTTTTTACTCTACACGTTGAATGCATCTTAGCGGGGGCTTCGCCTTTAACAGGGCAAATACGTAGGGAGATTTTTTCCTTTATTGTTTCACGTATTTTTACGAGGTCGCTGAACTGCAAACTCGCGGTAGTGCAATATAGTACATCAACCGATATGCAGTTGCATCTTTAATAAAAAAAAAAAAAAAAAAAAAAAAATTTTTATCG
>FIZR01004490.1:0-13465 GCA_900060175.1 Ferrisia virgata
ACGAAACAAAACGACAACGATACGAAATGATAACGAAACAAAACGACAACGAAACGAAACGACAACGAAACGAAACAACAACGAAATGAAACGACAACGAAACGAAACGACAATGAAACGAAACGACAACGAAATGACAACGAAACGAAACGATAACGAACGATAACGATATGAAACGACAACGAAACGAAACGACAACGAAACAAAACGACAACGAAACGAAACGATAACGAAACACAACGATAACGAAACGAAACGATACGAAACGATAACGATACGATAACGATACGATAACGATACGATAACGATACGATAACGATACGATACAATACGATACGGCTCCATAACGCCCGAAATGGTATGGTGCCATTTTGAACAGTTAATAAAATTATTATTCACTGATATGGTTACCTTGCTAACTCTCAGTCGGCATCGTCCATTGTTCATTTCACACTGCCCAGTTACAATACTGTATCATGCAAAGCTCTAGTAGGAATTTGGGAAAATTTTTGTTTTTAGAGGTTAAAAGTAGTATTACTATTTGAAAAATGAATATAACTATTGCTTAGTTATAAAGATCAAATAATGAAAGTAAACAATTTTAACATTCAACTATTTATCAGGAAAATTACAACATGAAAAACCGAAGAGACGATACCGTGACTACTAGTTCTTTCAATAAGGGAATGTGGCTTACGCCTGGGGGTAACTGTATGAAAATCTTTACGTTTTTGTGAAACATTTTTTTTAGTTTTCCAATTACAACAAATTAATAAAAACTGATAGAAAATATATGAAAAAAATGGTTAAAATTGATCAAAACATAGGTAAAAAAAATTTAGGCACTTTTACCTTCCAGCAAAAAATTCTAGATCATGGATATGTAACATATTCATGTCAACATCTTAATATGAAGTTCAAAAATTATTCATAATCATCTTTTATCGCGATTTTTTAACCAAAAACTTAAAAAATGTTTACTCTTCTCTTTACTTCATTTTGGCATTTGATTTTATTATTTCTTAGCAAAATTAAAATCATACAATCATCCATCATCGCCCTATTTCAGTCAAAAATTTTTTCTATTTTTTTAATTACATAATTTTTCCCATTTTTTAAGTTTAATTTTTTAATCATTTATTTTTTTCATTTTCAATTCTTTTAATCATCTATATATTTTTTTTTTCTCATTGAAACTGCCCAAATTGTAAGTTGTCAAAAGTAAAAAAAAAATTAAAAACGATTGAAAAAAGTTTCAAAAGTTTCCTCGTAGATTGCGCCTTTTGATCACTCTCTCACTCACTGCTACCATTACCTAGCATTAGAATTCGAATTTTGTTCCGTGATGAGAACGGAGTCAGAAAATTTTTTTTCGACTTTTCAATCCCAATTCTTTCCGTTATATTTATTTTACTTCTGATTCCTCCCACTTCTGGAAGTTTATTATGGAATTGAATCGAATTTTTTCCTTTCTTTTCCAGATTTTAAAATATTTGACTGCCTGATTCGGTTCTGAAATTCCTCACAAATTTGTAAAATTTCAAAATTTGAGCATTCGTCTAAATGACGACTACGTTGAAAAATGATTATATATTTTTAAAGAAAACAGAATTTCCTTTCGAATGAGACTAAATTCAATTTCATAACTGAAAATAGTTCCATAGTTATGGTCTTGAAGGGAATAATTATTGAACACCCTTTATATTTTGCTCATTTTCTAGTTCTTTTGATGAATTTTTCGAATCTTCATCATTATATTGAAACGAAAAAACAGCTGAATTGAATCTGGAATTCAATCAATTTTTCTTATCCAAAAATCTTGAAATTACAGGTTCTGGATTTTCAAAACTTAGCAAACTTTGAGTAAATTTTGCAAGTTGAAAAAATTCAGTGGGAAGGTTGAAATTATTCCTGCATCAGTTTGAGGTTAAAAAAGCTTCGAAGACTCAAATTTATCAAGCAGGCAACTAACTTTCGATTTTGAAACAATAAAAAATCTACGATAAAATATTTATTGCATTAAAATTTTCCTATGATACAATGGTTCAATTTTTTTTTTAAGTAACATTAAATTAAAGAAAAAAAACGTATTAATAAAAATGTACAATACTGAAAAAAGAGAAAAAATGGTATATAAACATGCGTATTAATAACCTAAACACGAAGATAATAACGGTTAGCTCGTAGAGATGTTTTGTTTCAGCAAAACTGTTAAAACACATTTTTACATCATAACTCATGTTGTTCGTCCATCACTCTCGACTTGATAACGAATAACTTTTTCGTTGAGTTGAAGGCCATTTTTTAGCCTTTACTAAAACCTCATGCAACATTTGATAAACGTACCTACCCACCTGTACCTGCTACATTTCTCCACATATTTTGCGACCTTTCATGCATTACACAGTGCTCTTCAAAAACGCTCATACGCAGTTCAATTTTTTAAAAAGTAATAATATAATAAAAAAAATTGACTAAAATATAACGAAAAAAAAAAAAAAAAAAAAGACGAGACAGATATAAAGGTAAAAATAATACTGTATCGCGTAATAAGAAAAGAAAATAATTTACAAAAAAAAAAAAGTAATAAAGCCACTCATACGATGATTGCGAAGCTATAAACGAATCAAAAAAGAATAAAAATAAAACCAAAGGGGCTAGATGGTTCAAACCTCTGTAACAACAAAAAATAAATCACGCTATGATGAAGAAGAAGAAGAATAAGAAAAAAAAAATCATACAACGTAATTTCAGACGCTTAGAATAGGCAGTGCACTCAATAGATAGAATAAAATTAAAATCGGCAAATGTCGTTCGCGTCTATTTATAGTAAAAAAAAAAAAAAAAAGGCTGTCGCTCGAATATAATGAAAGCTTCAGAAGTTCAGTCCCAATCTCCGATATACATTGTTCGAGGGGTTGGAGGTATATATCCTCTGGTCGGGATTGGTAACCTTCCATAAATGTGATTGTAAGGCGAATCTAGGAACTCCGAATCTATAATCAAATATACACATAGAAAGGTCAGACAATTAGATATAATTAAGGAGGGGGAGGGGAGAGGTACGGTTTCTAGGATTTAGTATTTTACTCACCCATACCGCTATCGTAGCTACGAGCGTGCCACATGACTGGATTATGTTGGGATGCGTGAGCAGATGCCAAATGTCCATTCGATATGGAGGTGCCGATCGAGTAACGGTTAATGACCGGTGGAGGTCCTTTGTTTTCCTTGACTTTTGTTTTAACAAAGTTCGGTACACGGGCTCTCATTCCGCAGTAGTAAGGGTCATCTGTGGATCATATGATAAAATTACCTCAAGAATTATATAAGTAAAAAAAAAAAATATCTGTCTGGTTGCAGCACCTTGGGGCTAGTAAGAGTGAAATAACACTACAAGGAGGAAAGCCTCTCAGAAATCAGGTGCACTCTATTTTAGGTGAATTTTCTTAATCATCGTCATCAGAAAACCTCGATACCACTGCTTTTCAAATATGGAATATGTAAGGTGGAGAAAGAGAGGGGAGGGGATAAGAGCAGACCAACATCTGGGTACGCAATTTTTCTACCAGGAAAAAATGACTATGGAGTCTTAGCAAAGAGCTGGTGTCCAATATTAAAAGTGGAAGGATCCTGTTTGAAAAACCAAAGCTCAATATTAGGACTGGAAGGAACATTTTGAATGGAGAGAATCTCGGTTTCAGAAATGAAGCCAGACATTGAAAATTAACATAGTAAGCTCCAGAGCACTGCTAGACAAACTATTATATTAAGCTATAGAGCCAAAACCCTCATAAACGTTTCACCGGGCTCCAATGTTAGAGCCAAAAGTGGATGCTCAGTATTGAAAATGGAAGGATCCCGCCTCAGGAGCCAGTAGTCTGGCCTTGGAGTATACAGCCAACATTCATAATAAAAGGCACATGGCTTCAAGATTGGAATCAAACATTTTGAATAGAAAGAACTTGGCTTCAAAGTCAGGGGTCATGCTGAAAGTGAATGGAGCTGACTCCAGAGTGCTGCCAGGCTTTGTAACTGGAGCACTTCACAATGTTATACGCGGCTCCAAAGCTGAAGCACAATATTGAAAATGGGCAGGTCTCACTCCAGAGTTATACTTTGTGGTTCCCGAGCAGTTGTAGGAAAATTATTATATCAGGCTCTGAAGCCCAAACCATTCAAACGTCATTTACTTATCTCCAGAGCTGTATCCAAAGCTCTGGAGTGAGGATTCATCGCCAAACCGCTCCAAAATGTCATACTCAGCTTGGGAGCCAAAGATCAACATTGAAGTTGAATGGAGCTGGTTCAAGAATGAAGCAAGTTAAACTGTTGAATGAAGCTCTAGAGCCAAAACCCACCAGTATTCTATGAAACTGAAATTGGAACCTAGCTTCAGAGTCTCAAGTCCAAAATTCAAAATAGCAGGCCAATATTTTAAACCGAGGTTAGCTTCATTTTAATGCTTTACAGTAGAATGAGGCAAAATGTCATATGCTGTTAAGAATAACAAAACTTTTATTTAGAGATGTCCAAACATTCACTCGAGGTAACACTAGAATCATCAATGTCATATTGAAAATAAGTATGAAAACGAGGAGAAAAATTCGCTTCTTATGACAAAATTTTCAATTGTGAAAACTTCATGAGAAAGTTGAAAGGGCTTTAAAAGACTTTCCCCCTTCCCCTCTTGAATTACTGAAAAACTTGAGCTTGATCTGAGACTTGCATATCTAGATTCTTTAATAAAACTTTTAACTTCTTTGTTGATGAAACGAAAATGTAAAGAAGTTCACTTTCAATTTCACGATTGGAGGTAAATTTCTAGATATTTTCTCAGCATCGCTTTCAATTCTTCTTTTCACAGTTTCTTTTTAATTTTCAGATCTAATTCTTCGTCAAATCAACAAGTAAACGATTAAATTATATTTACCATTAATATTATTGTATTTTTTGTCCTTTGAGGATAACTTGTGGCCGGATCCGCGAGTGGTTGGGATACGACGTTCATCCATGACTAATCTATTTTCGTGTTCTTCTTCTTCTTGAATATCGTCATAGTCAGGCTACGCACACCAAACAATACATCCAAATTAATTACAACAATCAAATAATTCAAACCAGTATTTAGGAATCTGCCAAACATTTTGGGAGCCGCTGAAAACCATCCTTATACATACCTTTGGAATGTCATGAGGATAAGGTCCATTATCTCGGGGAGGTAATTTTGGAGGTTTATCTCTGCTACGTTGTTGGTTCAGTAATTGTTCTCTGGTCGCAGCCACCATGCTACCGTTTCCATTTGAAATACCGTTCGTTCCAGAAGAGCTTCCCGATGATCCGGTACCACTTCCAGCAACGCTATACGGGTCTTCGTCAGGGATCGGGATTCTTGGACGGTTTTTGATATCTACGGTGCGTTTAACTGTAGACAAAACGAAAGATAAAAATTAAATCACAAGTCCAGTTAATCTCACTTCCATACGTGAATTGCTACGACCTTGGACTAGTTATAGCAAAGCAGTAGGTATAATTAATAGATCGGCTATAACGACGTTGCTACGGGCTGACTAACAGTTAAATCAGGTCAGTTAAATCATGCAAATGGCTACCGCCTTCTCGTTAATGACCAAAAAAAAAAAAGAATCCAGTTGTATAATTCGTGTATCCATCTACGTTGTTATAAGTTTACTACAAAATCGTGTAATACGGGGTATTGTTTACCTAGTTCATTGGAGTAGCGATCATTATATGGTGCTCTCTTTCGTGCGTTGTATTTCGCGAATAGTTTCGACCACGAACATGAAGAGGAGCATATTGTACAATTTAAGGTACCAGTGGTATATTATTAATTTACGCTTTCATCTTGCCAAGATGGCGATAACTATGCAAGCACACACACACACGAAATTTAGCACCGTGGGAAGACCTCGCTCTATCATAGCGTCAGCGAAACTCTGCGCAGATTAAATGAAGTAATACGCTGACGTATTTATGATTAGTTACGTTCAATTTATTAGCAAGTGATACCTAAAGTACACCTGGAATGCCACAAAGAACTATAATTAATTTTAAATATGTACCTAGAATAGATTTACCGATAGTTCAACTCTGTAACGTACGTAACCTCAACCAGGCTTTGTGCTGTCAATGAATCTATTATGAGCAAAGAATCAATCTAACGAATACTTAAAAAATTGAAACTTTCGAGGAATGTATTTAAAAATATAGGAGATCAAAGAATGTTGTAAATGAAGTGAAAAAACAATCTTATGCTGAAAATTATGATCAGGAGCGATATAACTTCAGACAGTCTAGATAAAACGAAAAAATATCCTCGGATTCGGGACCAGCATGCTTGAAAACCATGAAATCGATATACATGACGACATGGTTAAGATGGTCTTCAGCCATCCTCCCATGTGGGGGCCCAAATCTTCGAATACCCCTCATTCAGTACTTTGGTTCGAATATATAGAAAAAAGCTATACTAGATACTTGATCTTATTTCGCACAAATAAAACTGGAAAAATTTTATTATTCAATTTCCAATCATTCTTAGGAAAGGATTGGGGGGGGGGGCTGGTTGAATAAAATATATGACGAAGATCTCCAATACATTCACTCAAACTTCATGATGATTTCAAGCAGAAATATTTCACAGGAGATCTTCGTCTGACACCAGCACAATAAGCATTCGTTTACATCTCATTATGGTTGAAGCTATTTGGTCAGGGATTAATGAGGGGATGAGTGGTGGGAGAGGTAATAATCGAAGTTTGCTGTAATATATCGTCATGGTATCGAATAATAGGTTTTTGAGGTTACCGAATCTGAATATAGCATTATTTTTGAACTCAGATGCAAATTTCAGTACATCTTGCAAAACAAGAAAATGATTAGTTCTCATTTTATAGTTTCAATGGGTTGGTAAACCTATATTTTAAATGTTTGACATTACAAATGTATACTTAGGTATTCTACCTGATAAGGTTGTTATTTTCATTCTGAAATAAAAATCATAGCAAATGTTATCATTTTTTTTAAATTTTATATTTTTTCAAAAGCATAACTACCAAAGTGCAAAATTTATGATAAATATCGATGTATAGATTTCATTTCGTTTGAAAAAAAAAAAAACAATCCAAAATTTCAGAACGTTATACCTTGGAAATCCCTCTTGGCAGGTGCTACCTTGACGGCCGGTGATGGGGCTTAAGTGGGCAACCACGACTAACTAAAAGCACCGGGAGAAGAAAAACTCCAAGCTAATTAAACCGCGCAGAAGGAAGAAGGGCCCCACTGCGGCTAACTTGCCCCAAGAAAGCCTATGAAATGTCAGACCAAAGCATAGAGCAAGTCATGCGAACCGGCCAGCAACTGGCGCTAGAGGGTTCAGGCCTTCTAGTGTGAAATGGACTACCGATGTGCCTGGAGCAACTGGGGGCACAAGGCATGCTACCAGAATGCAGAGAAGAGGACCTTTCCGGATTGGTACATGGAATGTCCGAGGATTAAACGAGACAGGAAAGCTGCAAATACTAGAAAGAGAAACCGATAACCGCTACGTAGTGGGGGTATCGGAGACCCACTGGACAGGAGCAGGGCATTTCAGCAGCTCGAACGGGAACGTTGGAGAAGGAATGGAGTCGCGCTAGTCGTTAAAGGAAAGCTGAAGGATGCAGTAAGTGGGTACAAGACTGTCAACGACAGGATCATCAAAGTCAGCTTCAATGCAAAACCAGCAAACATAAATGCCATATAGGTATATGCACCAATGACGGATGCCAAAGCAGAGGTTACTGAAGCCTTCCGCTCAAGATGGAAAAAAGTCATCAATACATGTCCAAGGAAAGAAAACACTGTCATCATCGGCGACTTCAATGCTAAAATTGGCGATACATCCACGGACGCAGACAACGACATCAGAGATGTGGTAGGAAAGTACAGCCCAGGGGAAAGAAATGAAGCCGGCGAAAATCCAATAAGCTACTGTATCGATAACGAACTGTTCATTGCCAATACAGCCTTCTCCCATCATAAAAGAAGAAAATACACGTGGATCTCACCTGGAGGGCGATACCGAAACAAAATCGATTACGTGCTGCTGAGAAAAAGATGGAGAACCACCATAAAAGATGTCGAGACCTATCCAAGAAGAGATTATGGTTCAGATCACAACTTGCTAATAATAGAAATGAGACCAAAGCTGAAAGCGAATCGACGAAGCGAGACTCTGAGGAACCGATGGTATCAGGGGAAGAGCCAAGATTACAAGAGGAAAGCGGAGGAAAATATTGTCAAGGTAATTAATGAGGTGGCCGAAGAGTCTACACCAGAGGAAATATGGGAAAAGGCAAAGAAGGCGTACGAAAGCGCAGCAGAGGGAATAAAGAATCCGACAGTGGCGAGGGATTTGGTTCAAAAAAGGAAAATTGTTAAGAATGAAGCAGACAGCGAAAGCAAGCATCGGAGGTACCAAAACAAAAATAGAGAAATAGGACACAAACTACGGGCAGACAAAAACAAATACATCGAAGAAATCTGTAACATAAGAACAATGAACTCAAAAAATGACAAAAAAACTACTCAAAAAACTAATATTTGGGAGCTATGAATGGTTTCAAGGTGGCTGAAAAGTCGAAATTTTAAAAGAGCGCATATAAATAGAACTCCTACTAAAACTACATGAGTTATTTCAACCTCTTAGATCCATTTTGAGGGGAGAGATTTGGAGAGGACGAACCCGAAAAAGAATAAAAAACACTCATCTTTTGAGGGCTATGAGCAAGCGCAATGGGATTAAAAGTTTGAAACTCTCAAAATACATTTTTCTCGTGTTCAAAAAAGAAAAATACACCTCCTTCTCCACATCATTCACTCTAATCGAGTTGAATGGCTGACTTTTGGATGTGTTGTGCAAGTTTTGATTCTTTATCGATTGTCTGAAAAACAGACAAGTTTTGCCATCTTCGCTCCTCAGCAGCTCCTCTTCCAATACGTAGATATGACTAAATTTTGACCTTAAGTCACCCCTACTCATATATACTGAATCCGCTACCAATCCCCCGTCTACCCTCGGAATTTGAACGATTTTGGTTAGTTCTAAGCTAAATAAATGATTTCAATAATAATACTAAAATGTGTGGATTAATTATCTACCACATCCAACAAATTGCTTCAACGGCCTCCAATGATCTTGAAACAGATTTTCTCGATATTCCCTTCCCCCTTCCACCTTTACTATAGGCCAATACAACATAAGAAAATTAAGTTTTTAACGATCACATAATTTTATTAGTTTTTCAGTTATTGGAACATCGTTCGCATATTTCATGGCATGGCCAGAAAATTTGAAACAGAAATTCAAAACACGCATTGATTCAAGTACCTGTTTTGATTGTGAAATAAATTATAGAAATATGTGTTTGGGATCAATATATTTTCCACGTAGAAAAATATAGTATATTCTTATAAAAATACACCAATAATATGTTTCAAAAATGGGCTCTGAAGTATAAAACTATCACGCGAAGTATGGATACGTTATCACCTAAGCAGTTATTGCCAAACTATCACCCAAAAGTATAATCTCTTAACTGATATTTGTTATACTTTTTTATTTGATAAAATTTTCATTGAAAAACGTTACCTATATTTTTTTTCAAGTTTTATTGTTTATTTGGCTACTTTAGGGCCAAGTTTGACTAAAATTTTCACATTACTATTGAATTTTTTCCAAGTATACGACGTGGTAAATTTATTAAAATGTTACGTTTCGTGATTCCTATAACAGTTGCATTGGTTGCGATTTTATTCGTATCATTTATAACATCAGCGGATGCTCAAATTCAAAAAAATCCGTTTTTATTCGCGCTCGGTCAATATTACGTCGCCGCGTATTACTTTTTTTCATTTCTTGGGCAACAGGTAGATCCTGAAGGCAAGAAACCACTTTCAGCATTTTATTATTTCATAGCTGAATATGTAAGTATCTAGTCTAATAGGCGTATAATTTTTCAAAACTTTTATTGAGTATAATTAGAACAAATCAATTTCAAATAGTAATTTTAGAGAAATTATTGAAACCGATACTAATATTATTAATTATTTCATTTTTCAGTATAGAAAAAAAGCAGTAGGCACCCTTCCAAATGATGGAAACTGAGATGTACATTTAGATTGATACAAAGCTTCAAGATCAGAAGCAATGATGTGCATGGATAAACAAGGGCGAATTTATTAGCAATAAATGAATAATAATAAACATTATCTAGCAAAAGTGATGATTTGTGAAAAAAAATTACTTGTTCACTTTCTTAGCCCCATTTCCCTTCAATTTATCAGAGAAAAAAGCATTTTAACAATGTAAGAGAAACATAATGTTGCAATAAACTGGGTGAATATTCTTACGGCCCAAATGGCACACTTCGAGTTGGCGAATTTGGTGATTACTTATTCTCTCCAAATGAATACAAAAATCAAACAACGGTTCCTAATGCAGTTTATGTATGTGGAGCAAAAGAAAATCCCAAAGATTTACAATCTTATTCAAAAATCAGAGATATTTTATCAGAAATATTGATTAAATTTTCAATATTTTTCCTTATCTTGTATTTAATCGACCTGCAGTGCGTGGGAGGGGGAGTATCTACAAAAATTCATTTTGGATACTAGCAGACCATTGAGACCATTTTTGTCCATGCCAGACATTTATTTGCTTCATTTCATACCTGCAAAAATCAGAAAAATTTGACCAATAAACTTAGATGGGTGATGGATTCAATATTTCTGAAAGGGGGTCATCTTGACATTTTTGTTTTTCATAGTATTCCAGTTAATGCTCAGAATGTTGATAGTCCGGATATCGATGGTCAGCTACTGATGACCCACTGTTAACAGTCTGAATGTTTCTGGTCTAAATAATGATAGTCACTTGCTGACAGTCCATCATTGACAGTCTGGTTCTAAATAATCCAGATATTGATGATTAACTGTTAATAATCCACTGTTAATGGTTCAGATCTTCAGGATTCATATCATGATAGTCTGCGTATTGATAGTCCAGATATTGTGATTCCTGGATATGGATGATCTCAGTATTGGTAGCCTGGATTTTGATGGTAAACTGTTGATGATCCACGGTTGATAGTCCAGATCATCAGGACTTGGATACTGATAGTCTATGTATTGATAGTTCTGATATTGATGATCAACTGTTGATGGTCCACTGTTAACAATTCCAATCTGCAGAGTGAGTTCAGATATTAATGATCTAAGTATGATGGTCAACTGTTGATAGTCCATTGTTACCAGTCTGGATTTCCAGGGTCTGGATATTGATGGTGAACTATTGATAGTCAACCATTGATAGTACAGATCTTTATGAACCATATATTGATGGTTCAGAAATTAATGACCAGATATTCATGGTCTGTACATTGATGGTCAACTGTAGATGATCCATTGTTAACCGTTTGGATCTGTTGATTCCATATATTTATGATCTGGGCATTAGTAGTCTGGATATTGATGGTCACTGTGGATGATCCACCGTTGACTGTTTGGATCTATAGATTCCAGACCTAGATGATCCGGGTATTGATAATCTGGATATTGATTGTCCTGTTTAAGATCCATTGTTGACAGTCTGTATATAGATGATCTGGGTATGGATAATCTGAATATTGATGATCAACTGTTGACAATTCACTGCAGACAGTCTAGCTTTCCAAAGTCTGGGTATTGAAGACCAACTGTTAATGGTCCACCATTGACAGTACGGATCTTCATAATCCGAATATTGATGGTCCAAAAATTGATGACGCAGATAATAATAATCTGGCAATTGGAGGTCAACTCTTTTGACAAAAATCAGGCCTACAGAGTAACGCATTGCGATGTTTTTTCCCAAATTATTTTTTTTGAACGTTTTAAAATTCGTTCAACATATTTCAAACTTCAATTTAGGATTTTCCCGGCTGATACATGTTCGGTGAGTCATACTTGCATTACTCAAGTAAACATTTATGACCATCGTTACCTATGTTATCGTGATTTGTGGTTTAATTTGCAAAATATGAGACACTTATGTCAAACAACAACAGCTGATTGAGTTATGAAAATATATTCAGATTTTATCATCCGCACTTCGCAAGTTTTCCTTTTAAAAAAGACATGCAATTCTTCGCAACACCATAAATAAGCAAACAAAAGCAAAGCCAAGTCCCTACAAACAAGTGTTTTTATATTTTTTTCATCGATCGATAGAAACTTCCTACAAGCAATATGAAAAGTGTGACTGTTTCCTTAATCGTATTATTGGTAATTTTCTTATTAGCATGTGTTTCGTCTTCGGTAAATTCGCAAATTATTAGAAACCCTGCAGTAGAGTTTGCATTCAGACAATTTTTCGTTTACGCTTATTATTTCTATTCATCTATTGGCCAATTTTTCGAAAGAATTAGTCAGCCCGTACCTTCGGCATATTTTTATGGAATAGCTGAAATTGTAAGTATTCCAATTTTTATTCATTATTCATTACGAATCAATTTTCGCCAATTTTATTTTTGTTTTATCTGATTCGCAGTGTCGACGAATTGCTACAAGTGGATTAAGTTCTTAATAGTAAAAAGAACATGGCTCGAGGTAATGAATAAATAGACGACGTTAATTTATTTTATCATGGTATTAATTTCAATAATTATAAATTATGTCGTGAAACTGTTTTTTTTCTTTCTTTTCATTTATTAGCCTATTTTTTACTCTTCCTTTCAACGCATAATGGACCTAAGACCACATACATTGTACGTATTTGGTACCTAAAATTCTATTTCGAACATTTTTTTTTAAATGTTCAATATAATTATTCCCCCTCCCCCCGCACCACCACCAACTCATGAGTGTGAAAATTTATCACTCGGTACGGAACTGACCACATTCGCTCTGACTAGAGCAGTTGGCTGGGTTTGGTGGCATATTCAATATACTTATTAAATTTTCACATCCTCCTAATGGAAAACAAGGTTGCTTAAAAATTTCAACAGATGATGGTGGGAGGGAGGGAGAGAATCAAAAAAACGAAAAATCAGGTTTTTTCTGCCAATTCATAGGAAATTGAAAAATATATAACGTATCCAAAAACCAGCTTCTTACGTTAATTAAAAGTACCAGAAACCACTTTTTTTTCAACATTTCCAAACATAAAAATATTTGTTACGCAAGAAAACCCCCTCCCCTTTCTAATTAATCTATGGATATTCTCCAGTAAACGAAATACCGATTTTCTCGAAAACTCGCAATCCGTGTACTGTTTTTTCAAAGATATTGAGCATGAATCTAATCGTGCAAATTGGCACAGAGGACCTGGTTTCAAAATAAACAAGTTTAGTTGTGGTCATTTTTTTTTTTTTTTTTTTTTAAATTCGTATTTCTTTTTTTTTCAAACAAATTGTGCCAAATTTCC
>FIZR01004493.1:0-13113 GCA_900060175.1 Ferrisia virgata
AAAAAATGAAGGGGCCCAAGCATAAATGCTGCCCAGAGCCTCTCCCAACCTATCGCCAGCCCTGCTTTCTGAAGCATCCCTATCCTAGAAGGTACCCCAAATAAAAATTTTACAAAACATACGTCAGCAGAGCTGAGGGAAGATACATACTTTACTATCCCATATTTCACCATATTATTTCTATATTTTCCTGCTTCAAGCCAAAAATCAGGAAAAATCAGTAATAATCGCTTTTTAGTTGCTTTATTTAAGAAAAACCAAAAATGAAATACATCCGTCGAATAGCTCGACTGAAGTTTTACGCTTGAAAATTTTTCATTTTTACTCATCTTCAATTTACTTACTTACTAAGCAACCTTTGGGTAACTGGGTAATCAAAATTGGAACCCAAAACCCAAGTAGCTGAACAGAACTCCTATCAATCAAAAAATTCAGCTGCTGAAGGTATGAAAAAATTTAAAAAATCAAATTTTTTAGTGTTATTTTGTTTTTACTTTCAAATCAATTATTGATTTTTCAACAGGAAAATTAAACTTCCGTTCCCCGTTCGATCAGAAATGAAAAATGTAACTTGAAGTCTCTCTTATTATATTTTTATTTAGAATTCGTGCAGAACTATTTGGTAAAAATTTCTGCTCTCCAGTTCATTTTTTTCAACTTACAAAAATTACTCAAAGTTTAAAAATTAAAGTTTTCACCATTACCTATCTTTTTAGCTACTTTTTTTTTAAATGCCATTTTTTGCTTTTTTTTCCACTTTATTCTGAAAAAAAAAAAGGAAAGAAATTTTATTTGAAAAACATCTTCCTGAAATGAATGTGAGACAAAAATTTTAAATGATTGAGCGCAATATTTCAACGTATACAATTTTTTAGCGATACTTGAAAAATGCTGTTTTTCACATTTTTTAAAATAATCCTATTAAAAATTATAAAATTACTTCACAGTTCATATATTTTAGACCCTCAGAAGCAATTTTCATCTTTTTCTTATTTTTGTAAGTGTATTTCTTTATGCTGAGATATTTATTAAAAAGTAAAAAACCTCAGAAAAGGGTAGAAGCGATGAAAATCGAAATGAAACAAGGTTTTCAAAAGCTCCCAAAAAATCTTCTTGAATAGGAGAGAGGGAGGCCCAAAACTGGAAGTATTGCGCTCAATCGTCTAAAATTAATGTCCTACGTCCATTTCAGGTTTGCAAATTAAAAAATTGAGTTAGAGGGGCTGAAACGTTTACCATATAATTTTAAAATCATTTCGAAACTATTGTGACTTTGTCGTTTGAAAATTTACAAAAAAAAATTATCCACTTCACAATTAGTAGTGATTACTCTACAATGTTGAAATTTTTCAAGATTGGTACAGTTTATCGCTAGGTCTCGAAATAAAATTATCTTAAGGTATTCTTTAGGCACCAGTAAAATATGATTTTAAAGTGTATTCGCGGTTTGTATCTTTTCAAAGGGAAGGAGGCAATAAAAACCCTACTTCAGGGAAGGATTTAACTTTTAATTTTTTCTCAGCGAGAGTTTTCAATACATTTTTTCCAAATGTGGCAAAAAATTAAAGTGGTACTTAAAAAAAGTGTAGTAAAATTGCCGTTTTTTTTGGACCCAGTATATTACCTTGAAATGGTTTTTGAAGACTGAGGAGGGGGACTTTAGGACCCCCACTTTTGAACTGGCAAATTAAAAACATTTGCTCGTGTCATTAGAAGTATTTTAAACTATTCGAAATTTCTGTCAATTTTTTGTGAATGTAACCGGTGGAGTGGATCGATTTCTACAAATTTCGGAAAATTGACATTGGGTAATGGTTGATAGTACAGTTCAAATTTATATTTGGCAGCGAAACCTCAAAGCTCAGAAACGCCAAAAATTGTAAAAAATTGTAAAAAAAATGTTTCCAAAATTTTTGTTAATAATGAGTTTAATATTATTATTTTTATTCAAAATGATGGTCAACAATAATTTTTTATTTCTACCCCTTCTCCCTATTTGAGGGAAACCAGGAAAACGTTAGTTTTTACTCTTTTTGAAATATTTTGAAATAATTGGTTATTTAAACTCATCTAAACCATTTCTAGTGATTTTTCTCTTCGTTTACTTTTTCCAATGGCTTTTAGATATTTTCGTTTTATGAGAAATATTGATTTCTTATTCCAAAAAAAAAAAAATCAGTAAAAGATGGTAGAAGTGAAAAAAGAGGCTGCTGTTGACTTCAATCGTAGCTGTATCCAAAAATTTCACAAGGAAGGGGTTAAACCTGAAGACCCGAGCGTAGCGAGAACGAAATTTCGAAAAAATTGTATTTTCAAGCCATAAAAAATGTTATGCTCGAAGTTTGACTCTCCAAATTTTGAAGGCTCATTGAGAAAGCGATGCTTTCAATAATTAAGATATTAAATTCAGCGCATATGTGAAAATTTTTCAATTTATTCACGCCTAAGGGGGCCTATAGCCCTGGTGGTCCTCTCTTGGGTGTGCCACTAACTTCAATACATCAAGGGAACTTGTAAACAAAACATTTAAGTTAATTCAATGAACAGTTAATCGAGTTTAAAATATAAAAGAAAATGTAAAATAAATAGGCCTAATCGTGTGAAAAATTTTTAAAATGGTACACAGTGAGGCTATCACTGTCAATATCGATTTTTGTAAATTTTTTTGCCGATAACGACGATTTCTCTGAATAAGATGAAAATAAAATCCTCAGATCTTGACTTAAATATCAAAATTTCTCCAGAATTAATTGTTCTCGAAAACCTTTACTCATTCCAATATTCCATTAATTTTAATTTTTCCCAACTTCTGTCAACTGTCGCCCAATTTTGCGAACTGCGAAACGCTTGGAGTGGTGGGGGACCCCCCTCCTGTTAGGCAGGCCCCTGCATTTCGATTTCGTTGGATACTTACTTTAATAAACTTAAATAATTATATACCTTCTTACCGAGCGAAGGAGGATGAAAATTTTACAAAATATTCCTGCATTCCATTACTTCTCATTTTTTCCAACTCCCAAGCGCTGGGGCGGGGGTGATACACCGCCCCCCCCCCCCGTTCGGTAGGCCTCAGGCTGAGATTAATACTGTGATGATTTTTATGATATATTGTTCGTTAGTTACTAAATGATGATGATGGTATGTTATGGAAACTCTGTTTAAAGTACAATTTAGTACCTGGAAAAATAACTTGAAAATTCGTCATTTCTTGAAATTACATATGTAGTTATGTACATGAAAACTTAATACATACGAGATCCACGTGTACGTAGTACGTACATACTACATACACATACCTTCTTAAGTACGTATGGGTATGTGACTATGTGTATAGTTTACTTCAATGAAAGTAAATTAAGTTAATCAGAGAAAGAGTAAAGGTTAAACGTAAAGAAGGTACACGACGAGCAGTATACTTCTCCTGCTGTACAACTCGTTTCGGAACGCAAATAGGTGGTAGGTAAAGACCCAAGATGCTACCATTAAAGCATTCAAAATATGTTGGTCATTACGTACGGTGCATATTTGTAGATAAGGTATACAGGAACGTATACTTACATACATATTGCACATGCACTTACGTACTACGAGGTACATACTGAGTCAATAAAATTGCATTTTATTTTCATTATTGATATGTAAAGTCGCTGCGTGGAGCGAACGAGTTATGTGCATTACGTGTACGTAGTTTAGAACCAGTGTTGATAGATGATTGTGTGAAAAATGTTCGATCGTTGAATGACGATTTTAAAGAGTTGATGTAATATTTCGGCGTTATTTGAAAAAAAGATGTTTCGAATTTTATGATTTCTTTTTTCTTTTTTTGAAAGTACTTTAAAATTTTGCTAACAAAGTATCCAGTTACTTGATGGGTAAAAAGGCTCGAGTTTAATTGCGACTGTACGATGATGATCGCGAACGATCAAAAGTAATTGATCTATGTTTCACGTATAAGCATTTGAAATTCGTACGATTTAACAAATGTCGTATTTTAAATAAGTAGACTTTGCACCTGTGCACGTGTAATCGACAAAATATCACGATACGTTAATCGGTGATTGGTTAATATTATGTGAAAAATTTACAACGTTATGCTGTTGTATGGCAGTTGTTGTATAGCAAGACACCTCGTACCTCGGTACCTCGGTACCGTAACATGTACTCGGTTTCCTTCGAAGAGAAAACTGTAGGATATTATAAATCGTGGACTGCAACGCGCGAGTACGACGCATGCGCAACGTGACGTCACTTGGATATAACTCCTCTCATCCTGTGCGTTTATCGTAGCGTGGCCTTTTCTGTGTGTAAAATTCTGTTAGATTATTTCTCATTTTGTAATGTAATGTCGGTTATATGGCGAATAATTATTAGCATTGCGATCGTCTTTTTTTTCAATCTTTCTTTATTAATTTCATTAATAAATACATCGTCGACGTAGTTATTTAGTACGATTCGCGATTCAGGTAAGACTTTGATCAATGTTTACATCAATAATTAGTCGAGTTTCGAGCTCTACAAGACTCGCGATATCGCTTATTTGACGTTTTAGTTATGTGTATTTTAGTAGAGAGAAGGAAGTGAGTTTTTGTACGATACCATTTTACCCATCAAGGTTACCGTTTGGAAAAGACGCATGGGGGAGGGTTTCTCTAATACACGTAGTACGTATACGTACAAACGTTATATAGTACTGTATTATATAGAAAGAGTTTTTATTTAATGTTGTATCGTCAACGTTTTATACGCACCGTTTGTGTGTGTGTGTGTGCGTGTGTGTGTGCGCGCCTCTGTCTGTGTACTGTGTACTACACTGCTGTACTCTGTACGCCATTATTAGTTATTACCGTATGTAGATGTACGTACATACGGTGCGTATTTTTTTTTCTTCGTCATCGTCTTCGTCTTCTTCTTCAGCATCTTATATGTATACTCTTGGTCTTCCTTTTTGCTGGTGTTATGCTACGTATACGAGCGACCGATCGACGATGTGTCTAATGTCCGCCTTACTTTATAAATTGGACGGAATTACGTATATTCGACGTTTAACGTAATACGTAAGGTGTGCGTATTGGTATACAATGTACGATGTAAGTAGCCAAGTACACGGTATGTAATGTACTTGGGTACACTTACGGTTGTACGGTTTGCGAAGTTTATGATCAGCTTACGTGACCGATTCGAGGAACGTGTTACTG
This sequence comes from Ferrisia virgata, assembly GCA_900060175.1. Classification (NCBI taxonomy): domain Eukaryota; kingdom Metazoa; phylum Arthropoda; class Insecta; order Hemiptera; family Pseudococcidae; genus Ferrisia; species Ferrisia virgata. Next base: position 5,196 of record FIZR01004493.1, read on the forward strand.
ACAAATATGCTGCGTGGTAAATTTTTACACCAACACATCGAAGATGAAATTAATCGTGAAAATCTACTGTTTTGCATTGCATTCACGTATCGTTGACTTCAACGATACTCCTCGTTGGTCTTATGTAACTGGTTTCTAGTTGGAAAAATATACGCTGATCGCGGATACTCGTCGTTTTGGTTGGTGAAATATTCTGTCGAAATTTAAACCCGTCTGGTAAGGGTTGAAAGGGATATAGCTGGAAAATTTCATGTAATTTTGTAATAAATTTTCCTCGTTTGATTATAACGACAAACGACGTATAAAATGATAATCGTCAAGTTTATGATTAGTCGTTTCCCTTATCGATGATGATTTTAAATTATCACCTCGTGTAATCGAGATTGTAGTTCGGAACTGCTTACTTAGTACTTACTTGTACAAATATATACTTGGTTCGATATGGTATTTAATTTGTAATACGTTACGAGTGATAATTGTCATTAACCGAGTAGAATTTCCGATGATCACTCGTTCCAGTTTTAGAATCAAAAGTGAACTCTATTCTTTCTACATGTACAATGTACTTTATCGCTACAAATTTAGGCAACAGACTTGAATAACAATTGATTTTAACTCGTATACATTGGATTTCATTACATGAAAATAAATTTACATTATTGATAAATTAAAAATATTCATCGTGTTGATCGAGAGAATATCTACGGCTCGGTATACGAGGAGGCATTTCAAACCATCAAAAAAAATCTCCAACAACAGCATCTCTACCATGTACGAATATTATTATTATTCGTATTTTGTAGAAGACCAAATACATATATACGAAAACTACATAATTATCATACGTAAAATTGGTTAAAACAAAAAACAAAAAAAATTATTTAAATATAGTAATTAGGTTTTTTGCTGTATGTCTCTTCGAATTTATATCGTTGTACACACGTTACACTTAAGTAATGAATTCACGCGTTCGTTATCGTATTATTAAAAAGCTACCTAACGAATCGCAAATAAACGAACGAGACTTTCCAACGACTAATTTCCCTTTTTTTTATTACCTCTCTATTCATCGTTCGTACAAAATTTTGGCACGTACCTTATTTTCTTCTGTTCTGATTTTTTCTTTTGTTTTTGTGTTTTTTTTTTTTTTTTGGTACGTACGATAATAGTTTTGGAATCTACATAATAGTTTTGTATCGGTTTGTGAATCTGAAATATGGTATAATTTTTTATTCCATAGAACTGCGTTAGTATAGTCGCCGAAGGCCAAAAATGACCTCCTGTGCGATTTAAGTGTTGAAATCAATTGTATTTTTGATTCCTGTTCGCAGATGTCCAAAAAACAAATCTCGCTTGGGTGCCTATTTTTCCGATCTTTACTTTTTTCTGAAATTTATAGCTTAAAGTACCTATCCGGAATATTTCGAACTATGCCCAAAATTTCAATCAGGCCATTCCCCTACCCCCTGTTTCACAAAATGTTCGTCAAAAAGACCCCAAATACCTATTATTTATATTTTTAATCGAAACTAACTGACATAAAATCAAACTCAATAGGATGAAAGTTGCTCAGAATCACAAGGATAGTACATTTACTCGAAATCGAACAGCTTGTAACACACACCCTCCCCCCCTCCTCATTACATATGATGCTAGAGTAGTGGTGGGTGAATTTTTAAACAAAAACCAGCAATTAGTAATATAATTATGAAATTTGATATTATCGATGAAGAAGTATAGGCGGAGTTTGGCGGTATGGGCCCCCAGCGTGGAAAAGCCAGAAATTGGAAAAAAATGTTGGAATTTCACAAAGGGAAAGTTGTTTTCTTTTTGTTCGGAGGGGGACGGGTTGTTGGAAGTTTAATTTTTCTTACCGTTAGACACAGGCAACATGCGTTTTTCAAAGTTTTAACATCAGTTTTGTGTATTTTACAAAGGAAAAAACAAGAGTTATGGAAAAATCATTTCTAAATTCTACCAAAATTTCAATATTTTCATCAGTTTTCAAGATGTTCTAAATATTTTTTCAGAATTTCAACAAATTTCAAAACATTTTTAATCATTTGTATAAAATTTAGCGCGCATAGAAAAATTTTCTCCCCCTCTCCCGAACCCTTCTTGAATACTCCTATGTGAGAAAGATGTACAAACATTTTCTGGATTGAGGGATACTCAATATCTTTCATAGATGGGATGAGGGATGAAACTTTGAGGTACCAGCCTCCTCGGATTTTTGCATGAAGTAATTTTCGGCGCTCTTGGAGTCGAATTCATGGTTTATTCAAAAGTTTGTTTTAAACATCTTTCTTGTAACGGTATTAGAATAAAAATGTTTGAAAAAAATTACGTAAAATATATGCAAAAAATTCAAAAAAATGCGAATCTTTGGGAATTTAATGCAGCTGAATATTGGGAGGTAAGATGCTCAAAAATGGGTACACAAATGATATTCTATTTCTACTTTCCAAATATGATGTTTAAATTACCGTACAAACGCAAATTTTCAGTGTAAACGAGAAAAACCGCGTTATACGGTAATTTTTTCCAAAAAAAAAACTACGAGGAGGAGTCTTTTAATTCAGAATTTTGAGCACTGCTTGTCATCGGATCTCGAAAACAATGCGATATTCGTATTCTACGAGATCGATTTATATACAATACCTCTAATCATTAAAAGGATGTCATTTTCGAACTCGCAGCATTTGAAAACCTTGAAATCGATACGTATGACGGGTTTTTATCATTTTTGCAACCCTAATCCCCCCTGCCATCACTACATTTTACCCCCACTTTTCAACCTTTTCACTTCGACATTGAATTGAACGAGGATGAATAAGTTTAGAACATGAAGCATTAAAATGAGACTCAGAATTGATGATTCGCGCTACCAAGTTACGCGTAAAATCCATAACTCACAATAGGGGACACGGAAGGAGATGGGTTAAGGGGGAGGAATTTTGTAAAAATGATAAAATACCGTCATGTATATCGAATTCAGCACTTTCAATAGCGCTGATTTCGAATATGGCATCGGTTTTCAGTTAAAATCATATTTAACCGCAATAGATGAAATCGACTCCGTGAACGTGAAAATTACTCTATGTGAAAATCTAAGGGGGCTAGTACCTCGACGTTTTTCCGTCCATCCTTCCTATGAGAGGTATTGAATACCTCTCAATCTGGAAAATTTTTATACATCTTCCTCATGGATAGTACCAAATTTCATAATTATATTACCAATGGACGGGTTCTGTTTGGAATACACCCGGCACTACTCTACTATCATACGTGATGAAGTAGGGCTAACAATGCGGGTAGGGGTTGAAATCTACTACATTCGAGTATATGTATTCTCTTTGTGATTCTGAACAGTTTTTATCCCATTGAATACGGTCGCATGTCTGTTAGTTTCGATTTAAAATAGAAACAATCCAATTTTGGTGGTTTTTGATGGGCATTTTGTGAAATAGGAGGTGGGGGAGTAATCTGATCGAAACATTGCACATAACTCGAAATATTCTTGACATTTCAAGCTATAAATTTTATTTGAAAAATGTTTCGATACCGGTTGTATGTAAGGAGGTAGGAAGCGTTTCTCGGAATGAGGGGGTAGATCTTTGGGGGAGGAGGTCGGAAAAATAGGCACCTAAGCTAAATTTTTTTGAATCAATCATAAAATTGGTTTTAACATTTAGATTGCATGGATTTCCCGTAACGATTGTACTACGTACGTACAGCACGTTCAATTGATTTCGGAACACCCCCCCCCCCTAACAAAATAAGAATTTTTCGCGTTAAAAATATAAAATTGGCAACTTGTTTTGATAGTAGCTGTTGGAAAATGAAAATACATAGAAACAAGTTGTCAACCTCACATTTTTGACACGAAAAATTCTCATATTTTGCTAAGGGGTGGGGGTGAGGGGGACTTGTACCAGAATCAATTGAGCATGCTGTAGTTGCAGATGTAGATCATAAGTATATTATTACAGGCGTGCTGAAAGAAAGCCTATAGAAAATTGTGATCGCCGATGATTATGTATGTCTCAGTGGACTTTTTATTTCTTTTATAATAATAGAGTATCAATATAAGTTTAAGAATTTCAGTTTCGAGGCTTCAATTCGAAGCTGAACGTTAGGTGTTCGTGTCGCGTTGGATTTAACGAAGTTTCGAAGTGTATGTATGAATTGGATCCCTAAACGATTCGATAGCTTTATATATAATTTCAAATTTTACTTCGATCTTCATCGTTCATTTTTTCAATGTTAAAGTCAGATAGTTTTTTTGGTTAATTTTTAACGTTTCAAAGCTACATCCAGCCGAAGGTGACGCTGACGTGTTTAACTAACGTAAGTGTATGATTAGGGTGTGAAGTTGGTCGTGACGCGGTCGGTCGTGGTGTTTTCAGTAATATTAAAAATTTACGATTGCGTTCGAGTACGATGCAGTTTTATGTTTTCTTGGAGATTTTCACTTAGTTTGACGTCGTAAGCCTCTTTGAAAGCCTCGTTGGTGCTGTTTAATATCCTTATCCAGAAAGATTAATTTTTCGATTTTGAAAGTTGAATTTCTTCTACTTCTTTCCCCCTTTTTGTTGCGACTTTTTCCGATAATAAATCGAAAGTAATGATATCAAAGTTATAACGCGTGTTTTATTGCGTACTTTTTGTTTTATTTTTTATTTCGTCGCTAAAAATGAAGTACAATAAATGAAACTAGGTCTTCCATTTTTCTTCTGATTTTTTTCTTTTCGTAATAAGCGATACCACGGCCAAAGTTGACCCTGTTCTCAAATTTGAAATTTATTATGGAACATGTTTAGAGGTGTGTAAAAAAATTTCGAGTACAAAAGCCATCTCCCACCTCTTCTCCTCTCCTCCTATGAAGAAAAAACGTTTATTTCTTATTGAAAAAACTGTCACAAAGGTGTGTCTATGCAAGGAAATTGAAATTAACCATAATTTGTAAGGAAAGGAAGGGCCTATATATACTAGAATTTTTCAAAATTTCTCAATCAATAGGTGGAGAGAAATAAATAAAAGAAAATTTTAAACCTGTATAATGCCATTCTCACACGAATATGTTCGTCCTATAAATTATGTTCCTATCAGAATTATTAATTTATTCAGTTTCATAATTTTTGATAATTTTTTCTTTCGAAAACATTGTTAGTCGATTACAAAGTTCAAAGCTCTCGCACAAAAAATTAACATTAAATTCATGTTCAACGGGTAAAATTACATAGATTTGAAAAGAATATTTGTATTCATTTTACTCAAATTTTTGAAAAGCAATTTTTGTCTCATGTGAGAATCCAGCAGCGATAAGACTTTTTGAAAAAAAAAATGAAACAAAAAACCGAAAATTCAAAATTCACGAAAAATTATGGTATAAAGTGTACAAGGTGTAATTTGACCCATTTACAGATCGATGATATGGTAAGAACATGCCTTTTTGTGAGCATTTGTCGCTCTCGAATTATTTTAGCCATTGCTTTGCTCTAGGTTCATTAATGGTTCTTCATAAAAATTCTTGCAGCACCTCCTACCTTCCCTACCCTCCTCATTTGAACGCAACTGTATTCATACTACTGATTCGGGCAGTATTTTTGGCCTGATTTCTTATGTCATATTGTCAATGAAAACCAGGCCTACGGCGGATGAAGAGAGAGGTTTTATCAACAAAATCCGTTTTGGGGTTATAAAAGACCATTGCGATCATTTTTGACCACGTCAGAAATTTATTTTTTTTTCCGAAACTAAAAATCGTTTATTTAGTTTGATACTGACCAAAATCGATACAATTTTAGAAATACATTTAAATTGATGGTAGATTTGATAATCTTGAGTAAGATTGAACTCTTCTCAAAATTCAGTTGTGCCTAAATTCGAGGGATAGATGCTGAGGGGTTGTAATGGCAAAAATTGTTTTTTTTTTTAAGCCAATCGATAGACAATCTAAAGTGCTATAACATTATCCAAAAATCAGCTTCCTAGGTCAATTAGGAGGGGAGATATGAGAATTTTCTCCCTTTGACTACATAACTCACCTCCAAGTTATTCACTTAAAGTTCGAAAATTTATAAAAATTTTCAAAAAATCGAATGAAACATTTTTTTGAAAATTTTTTTCCGAAAATAGTATCATATATACTTGAACTCAAAATGGTCATTTTTGGAAAATTTTTCCCATTTTCCCTTTGTTTAGCGGTTTTTGAAAAATTTCACTCGCGTTTTTTCACGATTTTCTCAACAACAATGAAGGAATTTTTTTTTGAGAAATGCTCCTGTGTAATAGATTTAAGACATCAATTTTAGGATGGTTCAATTTTATCCCTAAAAGATGATTTTTCAGGGGGGCTTGAAAAATGTTTTTTTTTTTGGTGTTTTTTCAAAAATATTTTTGCATCTTTAAAAAATTTTTTCTCAGTCAAGTCTTAATAAATTAGACTGGGTACACTTACTTTCGTCCATTTCAGATTTATTTTCCCCACTTTTGCCCTTTTCAGGGGTTCTTAATTAGTATTCTACAGAGCATACAAAAATAAAATACGTATAAAATGGTCCAAAAAAAGGAAAAAAAAAATGAAAAATTGCCTTTGTGTGTCAAAAATAGGTGAAATGTGTCCCTTTATGATGAAATTTTCTTCAGAAAATCTATTTCTTAATTTAAAAAAAAATTTATTCTATTGCGCTTCATCGTACAAAAGTGATGTCCTAAATTCATTTCAGGTCGGGGGGGGGCGTTTCTTAAAAAAAAATCCTCCATGTTTTTTCAGAAAATCGTGAAAAACCGTAAAAAGTGACATACTTTAAAATACCCTTGAAAAAATAAGAAATGGCAAAAATTTTCCAAAAATGATCATTTTGAGTTCAGATATGCATCTATTCTGGGTAAAAATTTTCAAAAAAATGTTTTATTCGATTTTTTAAAGGTTTTAAAAAGTTTCGAACTTTAAATGAATTTTGCAAGTTTGAAAAATTGAGTTAGGGGGGTTGAAATTTTCATCACATCTTTTTGAGGTCATTTAGCAACTATTTTTATTCCAACGTTGGCAGATTTCCAAAAAAAAAAAGCAGAATTCGCTCCACCATAGTACGTTGAGTACATACTCACCCCTAGAATAAATTACGATATTTTAGCCTATTTAGTCGAGGGTGCGGGGGAGGGAGTACCTTGAAATAAGTAATTTGGAATTTTAATTTTTTTAGCCTTGCAAGAAGTTCAGCGAATGGGAGATAATGCGAAATTTGAAAATTTTCTACTATAAGCTATGATAAATTATCCACTGTGCTGCCAACTTTACTGTGCATATCATTTATACTGAAATGGGGATGGGAATGAGGGTGAAAAAAATCCTTGTTGGTGGATTGGTTATGGGTTTAAACAAGGGGTTCTAATTTTACAAAAATATGACTGGTTTATAGAAGCAAAATATAAAAATGTTACGTTTTTCGTCTTTTTTTTTTTTTTGCTGCCTAGACAAGATAGGGCCTATTCATAGCTTCATGGTCCATTTCTGAAGTAGGCTACTGGTTTATACTTCGTTTTCGTCTGTTCATAAATATATATTTTTTTGTTTCAGATCATTGCATAGAATTTATCATCATCCGAAGGATTCTAATTTCTTGGGTAAGTCATGAAATGTTTGATGATGTTTTTCTCTGATTGAAAGATTGTTAAATGTACGAATTCGAATAATAATTATTCGAAAACCGTTATAATTTATCTTATAAGAGAAGGTATAATATAGTTTTATGTGTGCCTTAGGGTGGGTAAAAAAAATCGATTATTTTTTTTTTCACTTGGTACCCTGAAAAACTGGTTGGTAGACACCTCAAAAAATTGAAGGTTGTATCATAATACTTTCGTCTTGAGTAGTTATAAAATTCATTAAAAAAAAAATTCCTTAAAATAG
>FIZR01004496.1:0-80711 GCA_900060175.1 Ferrisia virgata
AAAAAAAAATTTTTTATTGCGTTTTTTTTTTTTTTTTTTTTTTTTTTTAAACGAAATATGTCGATTTTTATAATCAGCAATTGTTTAACTCCCTAGTAGGTCAAGGAGACGCAGAAACTCAAGTCGCACTGTTTCAGCTCGGTGACCGAAGTCCCACACCACTTATAACGAGTGAAAATGACGAAGAACCGCGTTTTTTTTCGAAAATGACCACACTTTGAGGACTCATGGCTCTACCTCACTTTGAGCTAGGGTTAAACAATTTTTTATGGCGGGGTTTCCAATCAAGCTCAACCACCGACGTGAGCTTGGTCGAAATCCGAGCTTTGTTTTTCTTTTCGATCCACCTTAATAAAGATATTTGGTTTTGAAATTTATAAATGCGAATTTGTGATGAAAAGATGATCAAAAAAATTAGAAAAAATTTCCAGCGATGACCCTTAATATGGTTAATCATTACTGCAAGTTTGAAAAAATTTGGTTGTGAATTGTAGAATATAAAAATTTTTAAGCTAAACTCGTATTTCGAACATATTTAGGGCTATATCGGAGCGCAGGGTGTCAAAATGTTTACCAGTGAGTTTTCAGACCATAGGTATCAACCTCCATCCGATGGTTTGCAAATGCCAGCCAAGGGCCGATACATCCCACGTACCGAGCTATGCTTTTTAAACGGTTGGCAATGCGTAAGTGTATGTTAAAGGCGTGCGATAAAAGAAGAAAAGACGTCTTTGAGATGCGGAAAGGAAGAAGAATGCTGAAGATTTCACGGACAGCCCGAAGGACAAATCAGTCAATATACTTGGTAGAGGATTTCAAAGAGTCAGTAACAAGGCCGCAACGAGCTCTGTGTAAAAAAGGAGAAACGCATCATCGGCTCATTGCGGGATACTTTGGCCATGTGGCAAGAAGAAACGAAAAGAATTTAGAAAAGGATATTCTCTTCGGTAAGGTACCTAATTTAGGAAGGAGAGGAAGATTTCTCACCGGGTGGGCATATAGCATAAAGGCATGGTTAGGATCAGTTACTGTGGCAGGACAGAAGACGCAGGGTCGTGATGATGGCGTGCAGTGTTGGCAACAATACGATCTCCTAAAGAGTATTACCTTATAATCGTTTTGAATGGTAATAGCCCCGATAGGTATTTAACTTATATCAATTTCAAAGCAAGATAAATTTGAAACAGAACACAAAAAGTTGTTACACCTTATGCTATGAATTCTTCTTGAAATATTCACAATTTTGCGATGATTTTTTAGAGGACATTTGAAAAAATTAACCATTTTCCAAGTAGCTTACAGCTGAACTACATAACTTTAGCTCAGCATGTAATAAGTACGTGTACATTGTGTACGTACACCGCCTTAGACACGAAAATTTCATTTTTGATAAAATTATTTCGAATGGAACAGGAAAACTTTTTTCAACAACAGGTCAAAATCAAATTAGGCACATTTTCAAACCTGTTCGAATTTTCGACCATGTATAAAAGTAATTTATTAAAAAAAATTTTGCAATCATTAAAATGATTAAGAGCTGGTCTTATTATATAAAAATAATCACCATTAGTACTAACCAAAATATACTCAGGTGACTTGAGCAGTTTTATTTTTAAGTCGAGGAGTAGTTTTCGCAAGATTTATATTCATGATAGTGCTTATGTATTCTTGAATACAATGTCTTTCAACTTCAAATGTCAACGTAGCAGCTATTTTTTGCGATGTTTATTATCAGCGTGGCAGATTGAAAATTTTAAAATAATTACTAACTCTTAATCCTAAAATGTAAGCGGGTATATGATAATTAAGTGCGGTGAATTTTGTTACGAGCAAACCGCACATTAGGTACAAGGTTCTGTACTTCTAAAATATAGGTAAATTAAAACAATGTGGAATTGATACGTTGCGAAATAATTAATCGAATAACTGATTTTTTCACTCAGAGTTCGATGTTTCTTATTTTTCTTTTTTGTAAAAAGTACTCAAAATTCTATTCATGCGAATAAAATATTAAAAAAAAAAAAAAAAACTTAATAGGCATTCGATCGTTGCCAACTTCATGCACGGAATACCTATCTGCCCAATTTATTTGTAATCAATCAACTGAATCATGTAAATTAGAAAAAACTCTTTTAACTTGGTATAAATTGATTTATGTACAGTGACATGGTTCGAATAATAAAACACCAATTGAGTAAAAACAGATGCACACAAATGTGGTCGATGTAATAGGCTAATATGGAATGTATACATTACAAATACACACAGACCAAGAGTAGATACAGGGTCCTTGTTATGTTTTATACATCACTTATAAAAGTATGCACTTTTGAACACAGAACGCCGAGCACTACATATGAGGGTATTTCTCATACATGCAATCCTTATCATTACATATCCTTACCTGTTGCCATGATGAATTTCGATACGAAGTACTCATCGCATGATAATTTATTTATGACGTCATTGTCATAGCATCTTATCAAGGATGTACCGACCATTTTGTTGAAAATAAATAAAAGTTTGAATTTCTAGATTGTCTTGATTGACTTTATACTGTAACTATTTCAAGATGATCGATAAGTTATAACTTACAGGTAACATAAATTGTAACTGTTATTCGACGATACCTTAGACATTTTTAAATGGTTCAAATTTTACAAAATATTTATCCAACACGTATATGATGCAACGTAGGCAGGTATTAGAAAAGTGAACATTTTCTTTCTTTGAAAAAAAAAAAAAAAGGGCACTCGTGATTTATATAGGCAGATATACATATATCCATTTTAGGTATCACTAGGAACGCAGGCTGTTACAAATGTTGTATGAAAAGAAGCAGGTATATAAAAAAAGCGATCCTTTCGACATGAAATGTTTATTTACTGGTTCGTATCAAACTACAGGAAAACAACTTGTTCGCTGGATTAAGCAAAGCAACATGCTCCAATCGATTTGGAATTAAGTTTCATCACAGGGCATCTTAAAATTTATAGAAACCACGGAGGCATTTATAAAGAATTCGTGCCCGTAGCTATGATTAAATCGAGAAAGGTGGAATATAGAACCTCATCACGATAACGATATTTACGACGAATAATTCTATTTTTCATCTACGTATCAAACATCAATATAAGTATGGAATGAACAATTTTACGATAGAAACTTTATCACTGTCGATTTTCATCCCTGTTGATAATAATTACAAAGCACCTACAAAACATTTAAAAAAAAAAGGATCTCATTTCTCGATAGGCTCTCGCGTTTGATAAAATCTTAAGTATTTTCGCGTTATCGAGCAAATAAAGCAAGTCAACAGATTTGTTATCAATGTACCTTCAACTTATCAAATATCGAACGTGCGATGCGCGAGCATTAGACCAATTTTTATTCAATACTTTTAAGCGGTTTTAAAAGAATTAAGTTCTGATTTTAGAAAATACCTACGAATGCAGCTTAATGAGCGTGAGTATTAAGCAATGCCTAACAACATAAGCCAGAAACTATTTTCTAGGTACTTAATTTGTTTTACAAAAATATTTAAGCGAATGGACAGTTTTTTGATTTTTCATTCTGATTTTCGTGAAATATTATAAATTATAATCATGTAAACTGAAAAAAAAAAAAAAAAAAAAAAAAAACATTTTTTACTAATCACTGGTGGAGGGAAAGGGGGCCGCAATGAAGCTAAAAAGTTGACACCACCAAAAGGTACATTTACGACCAATATTACATCTACATACTAAATTTCAACTTTCTAGCCTTATTTGGGGTAGAGATATGCGAAGAACAAATTCAAAAGATTAGAAAAATCGACCAAAAAACTACGTTTTTGGGGTCGAGAAAGGTTGCAATGAGGCTAAAAAGTCGACCCGCTCCAAAAGGCACATTTAGGACCTATACTAAACCCGCATACCAAATTTCAACTTCCCAACTCAATTTGGAGGGAAGATAAAGGAAGAACAGTCCCTTTTCAAGAGTCAATAAGAGGTGAAACTCTCATATCTCCCCTATTAATTGACTTAGGTGGCTGATTTTTGGATATGTGATACAACTTTGGACTGCATATCGATCGGCTCAAAAAAGAACATTTTTTACGATTTTGGCCCCCCTCAACAGCCCCTTTTTCAAATTTGGGCACGACTCAATTTTCACCCAAGGTCGTCCCCACTCATATATATCTAATTAGCCGCCGAACAGAGCATATTACCCAAATTAGATCGACTTTTGTCAGTATTGAGCAGAGTAAATGATTTTAGCCTGACATCGTCAAAAAATGGTTCTTAACGGTCTTCTAGGACCCCAAAACGGATTTCGTTGATGCTCTTCTCCATCATTCTGCATTGGCCGATTGACCGCAACAGCCTGGTTTTCATTGACAATACGACAGCGATATGGAAAATCCGGCTAAAAATGTACGGATCGACTGGGTGTGTGCATTTACCCAGGTGTTTCAATTTTAGGTTTTCTTCAAAAGTTCGAGGGGGGCAGTTAAGAAAAGTTGTGAAATTACTGACGTCAAATAAACGTGGAAAAAATTTAGGATTTTTAACTTGACCCGTAGTCCACTCACTTTTGATTTAAAATTTCAAAACTTACATGAAAAATGGAAAAAAATTTTTTTTTTAGATTTTTTTGATGTCGTTGTAGACCACAACAGACCAACAAAAAAACATTTTGAAATTTTTTTTACTCTACAGGGGTTCTGAAAACATGTTTAAAAATCGAATATTTTGAAGTGAAAAAGCAAAACAGAAAGAAATACTTTCATTTAAAATGTCACAAAAAATAAAATTTCTTAATTTTACTTCATTACGTTGAAAAAATTTTAAATAGGTAATTGATTTTTTTCCATTTTTAAATAGAATTTCTGAACTCTTGAAAAGCAAAAAAAATTGCAAAGTTTTTTTTGATTTCATGTTGTCTACTATGACATGTTAGCACCAAAAAAATCGAAAAAAGAAAATTTTTTTTTGAGTTCTATGTAAATTTTGAAATTTTAAATCAAAAGGAGATGGGGTAAGGGTCAAGTTAGAGAGCCTTAATTTTTACCATGTTCATTTGACGACATTTCCTAAAATTGAAACGCCCTGGTATTTACCTATGAAGACATCGTAAACAAACTGCAAGTCCAAAATAAATGTACTTGGCGTTTTGAATTTTATACATCAACTTTCTCAGTAAGCTTTGGTAAATCGAGATAAATTTTTCTTCTGATGTGATTTTTTTGCCAAATGATACGAATTCATTCCTTTCATTCTCCTACATCTTACTACATATTATTTCGTTCAATTCTCAGAAAATGTACTATATATTTTTAAGGTATTTTTTGCATAAAATTGGAAACCTCTAAGAAACCTCAATAACGCCAAACCTACACATAACCATAACGAACACGTACACATCGTATCATCGAAATTATAATAAAAACTTATCAGCTATGGTAGTTTCGTGATTTTCGACGTTCTAAAACGCGATAACTTGACAGCCTGCATGAACTAATAATTTCACTACGTTAGCAAATGAATAAATAAGTAAGAAAACTACATACTTATTAAAGATAAAAACGTATATTAATCAACGAATATGTTGACAAAACTGAATTATAAAAACGCAAAAAGGATCGACTTTCAATTATAATGATTTTTTTTTTCAAATATTACAATTTCTATAGAACAAACACAAAAATTCACATCATATTCTATCACATGAACGACACTTGGTACACAAAAATTATTAGAATAAGCTCGAGAGACTTAATTATTACAATCTTAAAATTTAGGCAAGACTTCAAAAAAATACTGTACATTTGAAAAAAAATACCTAGTAAGCTCGCGTGTAAATTTTTTGAACTTCAACATGATAAAATCTTAAACATACTTAAAATTCGTATTTTATTGGTACATTAAAAAAAAAAAAAAAAAAACGAAAAAAAGAACAGAAGTTAGTTAGCACAGCAATTAGCAACATTAAGGAAAAAACAAACAAAGACATAACTTAATAAATTATAAAAAAAGGCACATGTTTAAAATACCTTTAAAAAATACGTTATATTAACTTATCTCATATTTTTGTAACACAAAAAAATCTGCAGAGATGAGCACAAAAATATGAGATCAGGTACAAGTCTTGACGAAGAAAAAAAATCTATAATTAAAACAATCGTTTCAAATTCCATCATGCAAAACTTTCATTACATAACTTGCTCAGTCATTCAAAATAAAAAATTGACTAGATTTGTATTACAAAAAGAAAAAATAAATTCGAAGGAACGAAACCGAATACCTATTTTTGAACACCAATTACGTCAATACATTCGTTTAAACGTATAATACGAGCCTCTCTTTTTCTAGATTTTTTTTTCAACCCATTGTTATATAGATAACAATGATAAGGTTGTGGAAATTTATAACCTCAACCAACTCTTGTTAAGAAATGTTTTCAGTGAAAAAAAAAAAAAAAAGAAAAAGAGAAAAAAGAATTGATTCGGCGAAGTTGTAGTATTAGCATACGAAGAATAATTTTCATAGCCATTGGGAGCTTTCTCGTAACATACATTATTCATCAGATCGTCAAACACCCAATCGGTGACCCGTATGATGCAAAAAAAAAAAAAAAATAATAAATAAAAATAAAACAGAGCTTTAAACTACTTCCACATATCTTTTACTCGTAGTATCCCAGAACCTGATACGAGAACCAGTTTTATTTTTTTAACGCCGATTTTAAACCTTCATGCGGGACTTTACAACCGCTACAATCATCGTATATTTAAACATTTCACCTCGTTAATGCCATTATATTAATTCGATGAAGTGACTATATTCATCGTATGCCTACGAGGGCAAACACGAGCTAAATGGATATTAAAATTAAAATCTATGCCCAAGTGCGAAACGGCGACCAAAAATTTTTCGAAATAAAATAAATCAAACTTATTCGACAAATTATTAATTTTCAAATCGTAAGAAATTAAAAAGAATACCGGTTTATTTTACGATCATATTTCAGTTCTGGCTCATATGGAAACTAAGAGAGGTACATAATTTCGTAGGCAGGTTTAATTTTTTCAAAAACAAGCTTACTCGGGTAAGTGATAATAATCAACACGAAATTATATATATTTTTTTCCTCCTATTCATTTGTATTGAATTTTTGAAAATTTCAGCGTTCCCAGCATAGTAAAAGGTATTGTAATGGAGATCAGTTTTACGATTTTTATTTCTTTTTTAACGGTATGATTAAACATTCGAGTTGTATGTGTGAAAGCGTTACATTATTTTAATGGGTCGAAAACGATGGCAGCAAGGTTGGCGTCGTTATTTTTCAGATCAATTAAGTTAAAATGCGACAATGTAAGCCCATGTTTTACGTAACAAGTGTCAATGTCGGGTATACGTTAAAAACTGTACCTAAAAATCATCGACAACGCAGCATGAGACTAATCGATTTTCACCATTAATACTTTAAAAAATGTAGCATATAAATAAAGTAATCTTTCAGATTTGAGATGAAGCCACGGGCAGATATTTTGCAAATTAATAATATGTATTACATTCGTAGCTTCTAAATGTTTAACATATCAAACAATTTTATCAATTTAAATTTTTATAGGCGGCGATGAAAAATAAACTGCTTTGAAATGCCACCGCCGATGCATGTAAACGTTTTAAATCGACTAATACTTCGATAAAGACAAACATTTTGGAATTTTTGGACGACATATATTGTATTGCCGAGAATCAAATGCTAAAAAATTGGAAATTCAACCATCCATCGCAAAAATAAACACAAGACACGACATTGCTTTCATTGAAAATAATTAGGAATAATAGTAAATTATTTTTCACATAAGTGTGCGATTTCGGAATAAATTTTCACGTTCAGATAGGATAACAAACATTCAACGGTCTGAGATTACTTCGAGAACACAACCCCCTTCCCCCACCTACCCGCAAAACAACTTTTATTACCCATCGAATGAAATTTTGCGCTTAAAGTTCTTATTCAGCGAGTGATCAGAGTTTTTTTGTGAATCCGAAACAGTCAACTCGCAGCTAATGATTTTTGCAGCAAAAAATTAAAATAAAACATTTCATAATTATTAACGTGAAGTGTTATTTTTCAAAAAGTTCACTTTGTCATGCCTGAAATATTACTAACATAAAAATGAAATCAGTTATTACATTAAGGGTCTTTTATGAGAGATACGTGTGCGTAGCGTGGAAAGGATAAAAAAGTATTCAAAAATAGAAAATGTAAAAAAAATTTAGTATCGTCTGTCGGTCAAGGCCTTCTCAAACTATCCAGCATATCACAGTTTTAATATCAGCGCATGATAATGTCAAAGTGTAATTGTTTTTTAATGTATTACGCATAAAGTGAAGAAATAATAAATATTATGTATAACCCACTTAAACGTGATGAATTTTTTTCATTTTACTACTGAAATCAACTTCTAAAAAAAAAAAAAATCTTCTTTTGAAATTTGTAAGGCGACACACTTACACTGCGTACGCATTGGAAAGAGCAACAAATTAATAGATGTTAAGTAATCTTCGATATATTCCAAAACAGGATACCAAAATGAAAGGCACACCAGGTAGTATTTGATTGTGAGAACATGCGGAATATTTCGAGCGATCGGTTCAGTTTTTAATAGTACGCGGTCTTTAAAAGGGTTAAAAAAACATGTGATCCTAAAGTTGAATGTCAAGCTAATTTACATGCTCTGAAACATTTGTCGTGTTCGTTGTTGGTATTATTTGATCAATTAAGTAGTTATTATTTCTCGACATTTCGATCGTTCATTTTCCAAACTGTCGTCGTTATTTTTTCATTTTCATTTTTTGAAAATTTCAAAAATTAACCAGCAATTTCCAAAAAGGGTAAAAACATTCGAATAAAAATGTATTAAAAAACAGCTAGCTAAAAGTCAAACTATTATCAGGCCAAAGTAATTCTTTAAAAATCGTATCGACTCAAAAAATAAATAGGTTTTCAATTTCGTTCGAACACAAACAACTTCGCTGCTATAACAAAGCACACGAATAACAAATTAACAACACAATTCATTCGTACCGGATTCAAATCGAAGATAGGTAGGTACGTAAACTGTAGGTTAAGCAGTGTAACACCCACTGCTTGACCTATCGGTCTCGCGATCTGTATCTAAATCCATATCATTGCAGTCTACACTTGACTGGTCGAGATCAGCTAATTTGCTATTTAAATGATCGCATTCGGCATTATCATCGGACCAGCTACCGATATTGATATGGTAATCTTGATGTTTACTGTCGTTGAGAAAAAGCGGCGGATTAATGAATTTTGGAGGTAACGTGACATCAAAATCTTTCATTTGTTGGAATTTTGCTATCGCTTTTTTACCGAAAAATATAAGACCACTAACGAAGGCTACGCACAACCCTACAGATATTGTAATTTGTAGCAAAGTAGGCATTCGTTCTTGCATACAATTGATAGAATAAGCTTGCGACCAGTCGCCGATATAATAACGAGTGTGACTGCCGTACTCGGTCCCCTCGACATTTTTAGCTCGCACGTAAAACGTATAAGATGAACGAGAACTTGTGCCGAGACAATTTGGTATTGGTATTTCGACTTTGGTTTGCGTAGTTTCGTATTCTTTGAAAGTGGAATTCTTATCAGTCTCATCGAATTGAACCTTTATGTCATATATGGGACTGGGCCCTGCTAACAATAATGGTTGACTCCACTGTACTACAACGTACGATGAATTAATTTTATCGGTTGAAAGCTTAGTAACCACACCGGGTACTCCTATTTTTGTAAGTATCATTATCGGCTCGTATTCTGCACACAGTGTCGTACAAGCGTATACCTTGATATTATAGTTCGTGTAACTGGTTAGATTTACCAAAGTCAGTTCTGTATTATTTACAAATATTTCTTCATCTTTATACTTAACTTTATAATACTGTAAAATACCGTTTGCAACGAAAGGAGATTCCCAATGAATAAATACAGAGTTATTGGTGATATGAGAAGGTTCAATTTTTAAACCTTTGACTTCCGGCGATCCTTCCAATTTTTGTTTGGTCATTACATCACTGAACGGGCCAACTTTATCGTCTTTTATGAAAATCGCTACCATAATTTTATAATTTGTAAACGGTTTCAAATTGGTTATGTTAGCGTGCATTGTGGTTACGTCTCCGAAAACTTTCAACGTTTTTTCAGACTCGATACATTTGGTGTTATCGATACTTGAAGTGACGCAATAGCGCACGAAATATCCTTTAATACTGTCAATGCGTTCTGAACATTCCAGCTTCCATCTAACGTCAATATATTCGGAACCAACTTTACCCAGCCAAACGTTTTTCATTTTATTCAATTTATTATGTATGGCCGTACACGAAGCCCATACCATGCCACTACTTGATGTTTCCGAATTCGCACTAATTGCGAACTGGTAACTACTGGTCGAATTTATAGTAAAATTATGTTTCGAAACGTTTGCTGATAAATGCATCCAATCTAAAAAACCATTACATTGGTATGGTCGATCTTTATTACTTTCGCACCAAAATGTAGTAAAATTGACGATCCTATTTCGTGAGTTGTCCGGACGTTTCCACGATAACTCGTAAATGCCATCACCGTAGTCGATTTTTGTAAACACAATAAGTTCTGGAATCATATCAGATTTTTTCGGAAGATACACAGAGGTTGAATAGTTGGCTGGGCCTTCGGCATTTACAGATTTGATATGGAAACGATAACTGTTGAAATTAAGATTTACGAATTTCGCGTAAGATTGGGTCATTATTTCCGGTTTCAACGATATCTCTTCGTTTTCTTCGAAAATACTAATATTGTAATGGAAATAATCGCCGTTATGTTCAGTTTCAGGTAACGCTTTCCAATATACCAAAACATCACGAGAATTCTGGGTTTCTTGTACAACTTCGAAACTGCCTATATCGGTTTTAGGCGACTTGTAAGGCGGACAAGATGCAGTTCTTACGACTATCGAAGCCGGCGGAGACCAAAATTCATCCGATATAGCGATCGCCGATTTCGAATAAACTCTAATATCATACGGTGTATTAGGGTACTTTAAGCCCGTGATATTTACGCCAATAATATCGCTCTTTTTAATGACATCTTTATCGTCGAAAATTAAGCGATTCCAAGTAGAGTTAAACGTATATTCGATTTTATATATGCAACCTTTTTCTAAAATATGCAAATGACCGATACTCCAATTTATATAAATACTCGATACGGTTTTATTTATCGTTTTCAACTGTTGCGGAGCATCGGGCTTAATATGAGCGAAATGATGGATTCTGAATTGTTGAGACGAGTTTCCAAAACGATTGGAACCATTAACGGTGAAAGTTAAAAATTCCATTGTTTTCCTGTATAAAGGATCTGTATTTAAAGACCACATGCATCTACTTCCTTTGAGGTCTTCGTCATTAGGACAATGGTAAATAGATCCACGACCGCCTCTTTTAGGAGTCTGATAATATACACTGTAGTTAGTCGGCACACCATTATCAGGCGTTATCCAAGTCACATTCAAATAATCCCAATTATACGAAATACAAGTGAAATTTAAAACATCTTTAGGTTTACTACCGATTATTATTTTATTCAAACACACCAGTTCATCTCGCACATCGTTCGGTACAGAACTGGAATAATTTGTAATCGTATTAGTCTGTACAGTTTCGTTGCTACTTCTGGTTTTATTTTTACGTGATAGTTTGCAATAAAACATAGAATTCGATGCATAAACGTTGTCAATTGTTAATTTAGCTGTCGTGTCGTTTACTTTAGTCACATTACTTTTATCCAAAAGAGTAGAACCATTATAGAATAAAAGGTTCGCCGATGTAAATTCTCTTTGGTATATGTAATCATCGTTCAATACACAGAATATTTCTAAAGATTTTCCTACCTCTAAAACGATATCACCACTAGGAATTGTCCATCCAGGAGTAATAAGGCCAGGTGCGCATGTTTTAACATTCGAATCACTGCACGTCCTTCCAACGAGCAACCAGAGTAATGCAAAATGAATTATATGATATCTGATGGAGCATTGTAATGACATCCGAACTTCATTAGGACTCCATAGTAAATAGTGCTTCATTATGATAAAGCAAATCTACTTTTTCCTAAAAACGATTCAACAGACTAGATTAGATTTGTACTAAATAGACTTACAAAATAAACTACGTATAAATAATACAAAAATAAATGAATGCTTTAAAAATATTTTTCTGAATACCCATTTGGATTTCAATTTTGGAAAGAACCAAAGTGAAGTCATTAAAACATACCTTCGATAAAATAAATACAACACTAACGGAAAATAATTCAATTTTTTACAAAAACCATTGCAGAAACCAAACCATATTTTAAAATTAAATAAATTTTAATCAATTTCCATCGGCTAAGTGGTCCCCGAGTAAAAAATATCTCACAAGAACTTTATTACATCAATGTATCATAGAAAACTTCCAAAGAAAATGTTGAATATTCAAAGCGTAAAATTCTATGAAGTTGATTCTTAAACAAATTAACATAAAATTGCATACAAAATCAGTATGTAAATAGATACAACTTATATTTTCTTTCATCGCCCAAATTCTACAAGATTCAAAATTGTCGTTTCGAAA
The DNA here is from genome assembly GCA_900060175.1 of Ferrisia virgata. Classification (NCBI taxonomy): domain Eukaryota; kingdom Metazoa; phylum Arthropoda; class Insecta; order Hemiptera; family Pseudococcidae; genus Ferrisia; species Ferrisia virgata. Next base: position 12,681 of record FIZR01004496.1, read on the forward strand.
CATTAAAAGTATACTTACTCAAGTATTTTAAAAACAGCATGTTCACTTTTTATAAAAGGAAAACGTATAATAATGAAATAGTTAAATACCATGCAAGGTTTAGTTATCATAAAACTTTTACCAACAAATATTTACGTTTTTCACACATAAACTTCAAAAACAAAATGAAACAAACACTTCGAAAAAAAATAAATATCAAAATTTCTGTGGAAGCGTGAGTATCGATCGTCCAACAATACATCGATATTATAATCGATATATTCGATCTTTCTTGAAGATAGGTATTTGTGCAGGATACTGTAATATTCGTTTAACGATCTTGAACCGAATCGTTGGTGTTTAAAAAACGCTGTCAAAACATTTTTTAATTTTTTAATTATTTTTATTATCTGAAAGTGAAACTTTATTTTTTAGTGATTCGCTGAAATTGTTTTTTTTATATTTTTTTTTGTAAAGAATGTTATTCTGAATGATAAAATTTGAACTTGGAGTTCTAATATTATTTTTAACAATAAAATGAATTGAGAATCAGGTAATATAACAGTTGAAAGAGTGAAAGTGAAAACTGAAAATAAATAACAAAAACATTTTATTGAGCTTTTGAGAATTTGCTAAAATTGTTGAACTATAGCTTTTTGTCTTCATAAGTGATGGTTATATAATTTTGATTTATTTGGTCAAGCTTATTTTAAAATTGAATTTTATAATTTAAAAAAATATCAAATCAAGGAGTTAAGTCAGCTAAAATGAAAATGTTCTAGTTTTCATTTAAATGATAGATTATAAATGACCAAGTCTTCCTAAAATTTTTTCAGGTTTTGATTCGAGGGTCTACAGCAATAGTTACTTATATTTATTAGTTGTGTAATACGTCTGAAATCAAACTGAAATAAAGTAAAAAAATTACTATTCACAATAGATTTAGGCTTTAGGCGTAATAATAATAATTGTACTTAGTTTGGAATTGAAGAAATAACCTATAGGTACTTTCGTATAGTTTTATCTTAGATATATCGTATTAAAATTTTGAAGTAATTATATGTAGATGACTGTATAAAGAACATTTTGAATGAATACATTATGTTTTCGATGAACATATGAGCTATAAAGCTATAGAAATAATTGATCTTAATTCATCACTGCTTTTAGTTTAAATATCAAAATAATTATATAAATGACTGGATAAATGCTTACATACTCATACTCATAATATGTTATTATGTACTGCTAAGATACTTATTGAATTAATTTCAATTTCCGTATTCTTCTGTAATTTCAAATAACGATTTACCTTTCGTTTCGATTATAAATAATTTTGAGAATACTGCAGCTAAAAGAGCAAAAAAAGAGTAATAACACAGTAAACCAAAGGGATGTAAGTACTCAACAAGGGTAAAGAATAATTTTATGTTTAAAAAAGACGGCAAAAATATGAAAGCAGACACCGCAGCTCCCATAACACCCCTTAAATGACTGGGAAAACTTTCGCCAATAATCATATACGGAACACTCATCATTCCAGACATACAACAATAAATATATGAAAAAATGCAACATATCGTTATGAATGTTTGATTTAGTTTAAGAAAAAGGGCTCCTATTGCAAACGAAATACTCATTCCTAAACCGGAATATAAAAGAATAGTAGTACGATCAAATTTATGAGCTATTAAAACTATATTCAAGCTACCTAAGAGCGATATACTTGCAAATATAATTGACAGAATATTTTGCTGAATATCTATTTGAAAAAGTGAAAAAAAATTTACAGCATATGCAAATATAGCGTCTTGACCAGCTGATTTTTGAAAAATTGAAAAAAGTAATAACACTAAGAATGGTCTCCAAACGGCTCGATTAGTGAAACGTTTGAAGTAAAGTTTCATTAGATCATCTTCGCACATTTGAATTTTTATTTGTAAATCTTCTAATTCGTTTCTGACTTCTGATTTGTTATCATTTCGTAACCACAACAAACTTTTCAAAGCTTCATGTTTTTTATCATTCACCACACACCATGTTGGAGTGTCGTGAATGAAAAATTGTAAAATGAATATGAAAAACCCGTAAATTCCGAACATCAACGATGTATCTCTCCAATTTAAAAGATATCCAAGTATATACGTAATAAGGGTCCCACTAGCAGTTATTGGGGCCATTAATGATAATAAAGTTCCTCTTTGTGAAGATGGACATATTTCTGTTATGTAAATTCCGCATGCCGTCTCCATGCCTGAGAATCATATACAAAATCATAGATATAGTCAAAATTGAAAGAGGTGGTTAATTGTTGAAATGTACCTACCTGTGGCTAAGCTCGTCAAAATTCTACAAATATAAATTGAAAGAATATCGTTTGAAAACGATAAGTATGTCCAGGAACATGCGTGTAATATAGTGGCGATTTGAATGCAAGTTTTTCTTCCATATTTGTCTATAATTAGTGCTTCAAACAAAGCACCCAGAGGACGACAAATCGTTCCAAAACTTGCTAAATAAAATTCGAACGGTATTTTAGATCTAGTGATTTAGAAGTTTTTCAAATTGTGTTTCCATATCGTAGTTAACAAGTTACCTATCCATGAAGCTTCTTTAATGTTGATATTCAGCGAGTTGGGGTCTTCTAGTTGAGGAATTAGAATAGCTGAATAAGCGTGAGTGAATCCTGAAAATAATGATAATTGGGTAACCAATATCGATGCGTATATCTGTAATTTAAAAAAATAAATAAATCGTGTTTGTACATTAGAGTAGAGTGAAAAAAAAACACCTCGGATTTTGACCGAAATCACGGAGATGGTTTACTTTAAGTTGAAACCCCACCATATAAAATTTTGTGACCCTAGCTCAAAGGGACATAAAACTATGGGTCCTCAAAGTAGAGGCATTTTCGAAAAAAATGTATTTTTTCATCACTTTCACTCCCTAAAAATTGTATAGGATCCTAGTCACAGGGCTAAAAAGATGCGATTTGAGATTCTGCGCTTACCTAGCGCATTTTCGGGCTTTTGGCCCTTTACCACAGGGTTGAAAAGTTATAGATCGCAAAAATCAAGATTTTTTATTTTTCAGAAAACAATGCAATTAAAGAGCTTATTACCTCAAAAACGCGTCCAAAAATTTTTTTAGCTCAGAGAAGTGTATTTAGATCGAAATAGTTGAATGGTTTTGCATGGCAGTGCTGCCAATCTTATTTATCAATAAAAATTGCAAATGTTACTCTTTTTCATAGCAGAATTTCACGATTCAGTGTCTTAAAATTATTTTCCTAATTAGTAGCAACACTGCTATGCAAAACTATCCAACTATTTCGACCTAAATCATTTTATCTGGACTAAAAAAAAAATGTCGATACGTTTTTGAGGTAATAGGTCCGTAATCACCCTGTTTTGATAAATAAAAAATCTTGATTTTAGTGATCTGTAACTTTTCAGTCCTCTGGTAGAGGGTCAAAAGTGGTCTCGGATCGGACCGAAAATGCGCTAGATGGACGCAGAATTTCAAATCGTATCTTTTTAGCCTTGTGACCGGGGTCGCACACCATTTTTAAGGGGTGTAAATGACGAAAAACTACTTTTTTTTCGAACACGACCCTACATTGAGGGCCTATAGCTCCACCTCTCTTTGAGCTATGGGCATAAAATTTTGTATGGCAGAGGTTCAACTTAAAGTCAACCACCTACGTGAGTTTGGTGCAAATCTGAGGCATAGTTTTTTTTTACTCACTCTATTGTACATAACAAGAAATATGTAAGAGTTCAGTAATCAGTAAGAAATTTTAGGAATACCAATAAAATAAAAATGTATTTGAAAACTCATCAACCACTTCTTATTATAGGATGTTTATTGATCACAGCAGTTAGTAAATAATAATTTTCAAAAAGTCTAATTCATTATAATTTATAAGAGTATCATTCATTACCTATAGCAAAAGCATTTTCTTGACTCTAAACTACAAGTAGGTACTAGGTAGGTACATAAATTTCTTCGAATTAGCTATAATACGTATGTTAATTTACAAGGGGAAAAATATACCAATAATACCTGGCAGGTACATATCTACCTATGAAAATTGATATGAAACTTTTCGTCATTTATCTGTTAATATGAAGTAAAAAATAATAATTAAAATTTAGGAATAATAAACTTTCCCTTCAAACTGATTATTCTACATTTTAAATTTTTTTTAAACTAAAAAATTATTATAAACAAAGGTGACGCTTTGAAATTTTAGTCAAGTATTAATTTTATTAATGTGAGTAGGTTTTAAATTAAAACTTACGTGTGTTTGGTAATATTTTTGAAGAAGATCACTGTTCATTTTTGCACACATATATCGCTTTTAATTCATATCCTAATCATACTTAATATTACACTTTTTTGTACAACCAAGTTTTTAGTGGCAAATGTGAATATATTCAAAGTATTGTATGACCTTATCACGTTTAATGATAGAAAAAATTCTCTGATAAGTAGGTACATCGATTACCTTCATACCTACAAGAAAGTTGTATCAAAAAATATTTTGCAAACTATCGAGTGTTGCATTTCTTTTCAACCATAAAACTAAATTGCTAATTTAAACATAAAAAGAAATAAAATATGAATGAAAATGATTTCATCAGTGATTAATTTGCAATCAAAATTCTACATTATGATTAACCTAATTAGATATAAAAATAAATATGATGTTGAAGGTAATAAGTAAGAATTATAAAATAAGGTCCTGTATATAAGTACTACGTAGGTATGTTAAAACAAAATCTCAAACAATAAATACACTATTCCTCAATTTCGGGGGTTTATATTGAACATAGGTACGGTGTTAATATACTTAACTTATTGTTTCAGCTGATAGGTAATCTTATTATGCCCAGAAATCTAATCTGATTGTACAGTTGATTAAGTAAATCTAATATTCGCTAAACAATTCATAACCAATGACAATATTTTCATTAATAGGTGATATGTTTTCTTTGAGTGAATGAAAGGCTTTAATACCCAACATAAGAACTTTCATTTCGCATCAAAAACCGTTAATTATCTGCATCTACACGCGAAATAATTATGTAATTATTTATTCGCAAAGGTTTCAGCTTACGATAACCTGTAACTTCTTACGTAGATAATCTTCGGGTGAAAAAATTATCAGGTGAACAGCTTCTCTTAGCTTTTCTCAAATGTTATTTTGAAATGTAATTTTTAATAATGGTGTATAGTTGGATTTTAAATTGGGTATCGTACAGCTAGCGTATTGTTATTTAATATATATATATATATTTTTTTTTGAAAAAGCGTATGAATTTGAATTGCGTTTATTCATCTTTGAATTTTATACATTTTAAACCAATTTTAAACCAGGTGACTGACCATTTGCATTATCATGAGGCGAAAAAAAGGGAGATAAAAAAACGTTGTGGGGTTTGTCATAAATATATAGTAAACGATAGCGACGATGTCATCATTTTTTTTTTTTTTTTTTTTTTTTTTTTTTGTAGATAAGCTTTCTTACTGGTAATAATTTTCTGTCGTTTTAAAACTAGTAGTGTATTGTAATCTACGAGCATATAACTTACATGCCATTTTTTTAATTTTTGAGAATTGAGATAAGTATTTCTTTTTTTTTGTGTATACATTCTTGAGAATAAATCTTCATCATATCATAACCTCAATTTTTTCATTCGTATTATATGCATGTTTTTTAATGTTGTTAATTGATCAGTAAGCATTAGGAAAAAAAGTATGATAAATTTCATGAGAACTTATAATTATGAAAAATAAAACTTCTTAAAGTTGAGGGATCTGTTTTATTATAGGCCTAAAGCAAATAGGTGTATAAACTCTCCCTACCTATACAATGTATATACATTTATGTACATTCGATTATAAGTAATTAGTAAATGATAATGTAATAAGCATGTAATAAAAATATCCGTTAGAATCAAAATGCATATTAAATTTTGAGCCATATTTTGCAACCTTTAACAGGTACGATGTCATTGATAATGTATCAGGCTACTTCTACTTTAGGTACTTATTTATTATAATTATCTTCAATTTCAGTTAAAGCTTTTCCTTTTGTCTCGGGAAAATAAATTTTAGCAAAAATAACCGTAATCAAAGATAAAACAGCGAAGTACCACATCGTTCCAGCTTTACCTAGATGCTGATCCATCGTTGGGTATAATTTAATATTGATAAATGAGATGAAAAATATAACCACGGTAATAGCGGCTGACATCGAGCCTCTCATACGATTAGGAAATACTTCACCTATCATCATCCACGGAATATCAATCATTCCCAACATACAGAAAAATATGTATATAAATACGCATATAACCGAAATCCATTTATAAGGTTGTAGAGAAGTTAAAGTCAATGATAGGGCACCTATTCCCATAGTTAAAGACATACCCAATCCTGAAGTTACCAATAACGTGACTCGATTGAATTTATGTACGATCAATACCAATATTACGCTACCCACAATTGAAATCGACGCAAAAATTATGGATAACAAATGAGAATGGTGTAAATTAGTTCCTAGTTTATCAAAAAATCTAACAGCATAGTAAATTATTACGTTGTACCCCGACTGTTGTTGGAAAAATGAAAAAATAGAAAAAATAACAAACGGTTTCCAAACAGCGGGTTTGAAAAAATTCAAAAAGAAGCTCACTTTACCTTCCTGGTATCTAGACATCTTTGCTTTAATTTGATCTAATTCCTTGTTTACTAAGTCTACATTATCATTTCTAAAACTTAATAGAATGTTTGCTGCTTCGGTCCTTCTGTTTTTCAACATGTAAAAAATATGTGATTCTGGTACTTGGAATAAGGTAAAGAAAATAATCGCCGAGTAAATTATCAGTACGGCGGCCACAATTTTCCAGTGAAATAGAGAACCTAAAAGGTATACGAATAGTATGCCACAGTTTATTGTAGGTGTAATTAACGAAAGAAATGTGCCTCGATCTTCGGGTTTTGTTATTTCAGCTATGTACATTCCTACACAGACGACCATACCTAAAACACGATTCAGAACTTGATGAAATAGGTAAAATCACTCATTAATAATAAAGGAGAAATTTTGTTTAACAGTGGCCTAAATCATTTTTTGAGTCATTATAAAATATTTAAAAAAAAGTAAGTAATAATGATGTACTCGTATTCAATAATGATACGAATTCATTTATACTCACCCAGAGTGAAACTTAAAAACACTCTGCTAGCGTATAAAAACTTGACATCGCTTGCGAGGGCTGTAAATGCCCATGATAATGCAAATAGAAAGGCCACAATTTGCATTGTTCGTTTCCTACCAAATTTATCCACTAGATAACCTTCAACGATTGCTCCTAATGGTCTGAAAATCACTCCTAGACTCACTGTTGAAAAAAATAAGTCATTAATGTTGTTGTTGTTGTTTTTTAAAAGTACGGCGTACTTACACTTGACTGCATTATATTCAAGTACCTGGCAATTTATTTCAAATCTTCAGGTACAGTTATTTAATTTGAATCAATGTATTATTGCGTATGCATGTTGCTCAACGTTTTATTTACACACTCGTTATGAGCATATAAATACGTATAATAAGCATATTCAATTGCTTATAACATATTAATTAACCACTAATTCGTTTGAAAGTATGAAAACATCAGTTCAATCGAGATAAGTAAAGGTACCCGAGGAGTAGATTTCTTACCTATCCATGAAATTTGTTCATCATTTATTTGATGGGTTTCGCGTAACTGAGGCAATAGAATCGCTGAAAATCCTTGTGCAGCTCCCAAAACCAACGATAATTGACATGATAAAACCGAAGATATCCCCTGAATAATATCAAATATATTACGTTATGTATTTGATGGAATTATTATAACTGGGACTTGATCCCATGTTTTGCAACAAATGTTGAAAATCTATTTAAACATATCATAATTATAGGTACCTATTAAAGAAAATATTGTCATTGGTTATGAATTCTTTAGCGAATATTAGATATTCTTAATCAACTATATGATCAGATTAGATTTCTGGACGTAATAAGACTACTTATTAGCTGAAACAATGAGTTACGTTGGTATATTAATAGCGTACCTTTGTTTAAGATGAACCCCCGACATCAAGGAAAAGTGTGTTTATTGTTTGAGATTTTGTTTTAATATACTTACGTAGAACCTATACACAGGACCTTATTTTATAATTCGTACTTATTTTATTTATTTCTATATCTAATTAGGTTCATCATAATCTGAAATTTTGATTGTAAATTAATCATTGATCAAATCATTTTCATTCATATTTTATTATCAGTCGATAGTTTTCAATATTTTTTGAAAGTATCCCGAAAAAAAAAATTCATGAATGACCATGCACGATAATGTATGATTTTTCATGCATGGTCATGTCTGAAAAGTGTGAGCAACATGACCGTGCATGAATATGCATGACCGTAGCCGGGGAAAAAATTTGTTATAAAATTGTTGCATGACCATACACGATGATATATGATCATGCAGGATCATAGCTGTTTCAAGTGAAAAATTTAGGCACTTTTCCGTTTTAGGGAAAAATTCTAGATCAAAAGCATACACCACCTACTCACCAATTTTTTTGCACATTTATCCAACTTAAACATTTTAGCATAAAATGCAAAAATAATGCATTACAAAGACATGTTAATCTCAACATTTTAACATGAAGTACAAAAATCATTTATACTTAATCATCTTTTGTCACGAGTTTTAAAATTTCAACATAAAGTGCAAAAATCTTTTATAATCATCTGTCATCGCGAGTTTTTGATCAAAAACTTCACATCTAAAATCCAATACTTAACTCAGACATTTTAAGATAAAGTCCAAAAATTGGTCATACTCATCTTTCATTGTGAGTTTCATCAAACTTTCCTCCCTTAAGACATATCCATGTTAACATTTTAGCATAAAATCAAAAAATCAAAAACGTAGCGCAAAAATGTAACGCCAAAAACGTTGTGTTCTCACAGAATAACCTCATACCCTAAGACATATCCATAACAATAATTATAATTTTTGTCGACTCTGTATGATCACACGTGAATATGTGTCATCCATGATCATTCATATATTTTTTTTCTGGGATATGTTTTGAATCGAAACTTTATATCTTATTTTAAATTATTTTGAATATTGGAAATTGCCCAACACAACCGAGGTCTTACACCACATATGCTCATCTCTAATATAAAAAAAAATGCAGCGTTTAAGTAAAGAAATCATCGGTAATCTTGTCATAAATGATCATGCATTATCATACATGTTCATGTATGATCATACACAGTCGACAAAAATTATGATTGTTTTACATGAAACAGTTATGATCATCCATGATCATGTATCATCATGTATGGTCATGTAACAATTTTGTAATCGGGTAATACATGACTATGCATTGTCGCATTTATAAATTTTTTTCCCTGGTTAATAAATGCATTTTTAATCAAGTTAATGCGAAAATAATAAATAAATGACTATTAATAACCAAGTATAAGTACATATTAACGAATACCTACGAAATTAATTTTAGCAATGTTTTAGCTAATTCTTTCGCTCCTAGTACTAGTACCGACAAAAGTTTTCATCCTAACAAATAATCCTAACAACACTACGCAAAATTTTGCTATAGTCCGTTCAATTTAAATTGAGCTCGCATCGTCAGCACTACAAAAATGATTATTATAAACCAATCAGATTCTTAGAAGTCCAATATCCAGCAGATTTCTAGCAATCTAATTGGTTCATAGCATATTGTTTACATTTTTGTTCTGATGAGCAGGGTTCACTTTAAATTGAACAGACTATCATGTGTACAATTGCATCTATAATCCGTTTCATTTAACTTGTCATTTGGTAATAAGTAAACAAATACTCATTAGCCAATAAGATACCTGAAAATAGCCGAATTAACATATCCTATTGGTTAATTGGTGTTTGTGTACTTTTTTGCAAGTGACAAGTTAAGTGAAACGGACTATAGTCACCTGCATATATCGTCGGATATAGGTAGTCACCATCATTAGGAGATTTAGACAACTATGCAGATATAATATGTAATTACTAATCGTCCTGTTCCGCAATAACTTTAAAGCTCCGCATTTTTTCTGATTTTCAAGTTTTCATCAAATTGAAAATCATTACAAAAATATGCATTCGCACCAAATAAAACTTCAGAAGTGTACTATTGAAGTATATGAAGTATTTGAAGAAATTGCAAATACTTACGTAATTTTCTTTAAATGACATGTTTCTATACGACTGTTGGTATGCGTTCACCTTATACGTATGGTATCATTTTCCCCATGTTCTTTACATTTTTGTAAAATTTTTATCATGCTGTTTTTTTCTAATCAGTGTCTAATGGGTGCTTTAATATTGTGGAAAATTCAAACATGTACAAAGAAAGTTTTTTTGGTTATCAATTTTTGTAGCATAAAAATAAAAAATATGTGAAAAAAAAAGAAAAATAACGAAAGAAATAAAACAATAGTTACATGGTGCATAATTGTACATATCTAGGTACTTATGCCTGCATCGTGATTATATTTTTTTAAGTAACAATTTTAAGCCAGTGTTATTTCCAAAATTCCACTAGTCCGCGAAATTAAAAATAAAATAATTACCCTAATGAATAAAAATTTCAATATGGGTGTAGAAGATGATTAGGTAGGTATTGTTTGTTTAGTTTAGGAATCTACAAGTATCAATATTATATATTTTATGCATAATACCTATAAATGTAGTTATACTAGTCCGCACACAACTAAAGTTCCTATCTCCAATGCGTAACTTCTTCACCTTGAATCTTGAAACCAGTTTGAATTTACTTCATTTTTATGGTAGAGAGCTTGTGGTACTGGAAGAAGATTCCAATGTACAATTCATTTCCAAAACTGTAAGTTTTTAAAATAATATACATTTTATAAGTAGGCCTACATTATTTAGGATATTGATGATTTTACTTTTTTTTTTTCAGTGAATTCGGACATTAATTAATAAATTTTTCTCGACTTTAATTTAATGAAAAATTTTTCCATAGCAATTAAGTATTTTCAAGAGTGATAACGTCTAATAACCAAAAAGTAAAGAAATTTGATAACATATTATCAAACTGGGCTGTTATTGTCCTGTTTAGCAGAATTCATTTTTCGTTTTGGCTCAATTAATTGCTTGATTTATATAATTAATCGTAAAATGATTAATTCAATTTAGGTATATTTCAAACGTTTATGTGTACGCGTATTTCAGAATTTATCATATGGTCTGTCGTGTAATAAATGTACATATGTATGCGATGTACTTTCACCTATCAACGAACTTCATTATGTTCACGTCAGATTCGAATTGAAGAAATTAAACATTTTTGTTAATAAAGAATTTAGTCGCTAAATGTATGTAAATATATATTTTTTATTTTGTGTAGTTTGATATAAAAATAAGTATAAAATAATATTTTTTGAAATTTCAATTACATAAAATATGCCGTCATCAGTTCTTCCAACAAAATCTTCAGAAAGTGAACCGTTGATCAAAAAACAGTATAGTAAGAGGGATGTGTTACCATGCGTTAGTATTTTACTCTTCTCCATAAATAACTTTTAAGTAAATTATTATGCTTGCAGTTTTATAATTTTAATAAGTATAACGATATATATATATATATAGATATAGATACTACAGGTATACGTTTTTTTACTGTATTTTAATTGGATATTACTCGGCTGAACGCGGTACAGACTTTGTCGGTAATTGGCTGATGCTTGTTTCTCTGTACTCGGAATGATATGTATTTTAGTGGGTAAATTTGGTAAATAAATAAATTGAAGGAACTCCCAAAAAAGTATATAGATGTAAGCTTAATCCTTTTACACTTTTATATGAAGCCATGTAAAAAAAAAATTACCAGAAATCTGAAAATAACCAATAACGTAATTCTTGCATTAAATGTGCAATCGATCCAAGTTCAAGTCATGTTTTATTGATAACATCGATTTCGTGTTATGCTTATTTGATTGTACCTAGAACTTATCTACCTACCTACTTACATGAAACGCCGCTCGCCATTTCAGATGAAATATCGTTTATTTCAATTTGAATTTTTATTCAAAACATCAAATATTATTTGACACATGTTAATGTTAATTGGTTACATGGACCTGTAATTATGCAGGTATAAAATAGTTATCGGTAATGGTGGGTACCTAATTTAGACCTCAATTTTTAGGTAATCGCAACAGTTGTAGCATGTCAGTTATCTTTCCTCACTGGTGTTTCAATGGGATATTCGGCAATTCTTCTAGCCCAGTTGGGATCACCTAATACAACATTCCATATTAATATGGATCAAGCTTCTTGGATTGGTAAATACCCTACATACATATTTATATTGATTAACTATAAAGTTGTATAACTAGGTAGGCATTATTCTAGTTGTTCTTTCAAAATTTAAATTTGTTTGCAGCTAGTTTGGGTGTCATTTGCAGACCAATTGGAGCATTAGTTGAAGGGATTGTAGTAGATGTATATGGTAGAAAAACGACGATGCAGATTGTTTCCATTTTGATCGCGATTTCGTGGTTATTAACGTACTTTTCGCAGAATATTACCCTTCTATATTTCAGCCGTGTATTGTTGAGTTTCGGATTGGGTAAGTTTTTGTTATTCTCCAGAAGTAAACCTATTTTTTTGGCGAAATAATTTTTATACGATGATTATTTACATGACAAGTACGTTTCCCTATGAGTCGACCTTATTGTTATATTTAAATTGAATTTATGCAGGAATGGTGATCTGTGTTGGATTGTATATCGCTGAAATAAGTAAACCAACGGACAGAGGAACGTTACTATCTCTTATTACACCGATGACAATTGGAGGAACATTATTTGTTTACGTGCTAGGTTATTTTTTTTCGTGGGAAAATACAGCTTTAATTTTATGCGGGTACAGCATATTAATATTTATGTTAACGTGTTACGTACCCGAATCTCCGATTTGGTATATGATCAAATTGAATAAGACGAAAGCTGTGCAAGCGCTGTTATGGTGCAGGAATAACAACGCCGAAGCGGTAGAGGAAGAAATTAACGATATTGAGAGTCGTTTGAAAAAAATTGTAGCTAAGCCCCGATATTTTGAAAATTTCAAAGACCCAGCAGTTTGGAAACCGTTTTTAATCATAGTCACGTTTTCAGTATTTCAACAACAAGTCGGCTATAACATCATTACATACTACGCAGTAGATTTTTTCTCGAGTATTGAAACAAAATACGACGGTAATATTTTATCAATTATATTTGCCGCTATATCTACGGTTGGTAGTTTATTGCTCATGACAATTGTTCATAAATTCAATCGAAAAACTCTACTAGGTGCATCTGGTTTAGGTATGGCTGTTGCTATGACTGTAGGTGCTGTTTGTTTAACCATTGATTCTTCTGGAAGATTATCGGTTGTACCAGTGTTGTGTGTTTTTATTTATATATTATTCTGCATGTTAGGAATGATCGATATACCTTGGATGATGATAGGAGAAATGTTCCCTAGTCGAGTGAGAGGCACTATGTCAGCAAATGTAACTGTAGTGATATTTATCATAACATTTTTCAACGTCAAGTTATACCCGTTGTTGAATTCTGCTATAGGTGTTTCGGGAATATTTTGGTATTTCGCAGTTTTTTCGTTTATCACGGTGATTTTCGCTAAAATTTTCTTTCCTGAAACTAGGAACAAGTCTCTGTTTGATATTGAAGATGGATTTAGAAATAATCCAAATGAATAAGTGAATTTTTATGAATTTGATTTATGTACGGACATTACGCTGCTAGTATCAAAATCTCTATTTTTGAAGCTTTTTTTTTTTTACTTTTTACATATTATTTTTATTGTTATGTCGGCTTTCGTTTTTACGAATATTGAAAGTATCTACACCTACCTATAGTGAATACTTGTATACTTGAAAAAATGAATATTCGTACGTAAATATATAATTTTTTCACTTCGTTTAAATTTACTATACCATCAATATTGAAAATTACAAAATCTAATCAATTATTTGATAAGTAGGCAAAGTTTGTGGTATATCTGAACTGGCTATAGTATCCTAATATAGGTGCTCATAGGTATTTTATTTTTATTACGTAGCTTCTATCTTTCATCTAACAAACATTGATAACAATTAGCTTGACAATGTATTTATGCTGCGTTTGTTTTCCTTCTTAGTTTTCCGAATAATTTGAAAGGAATTTCGTACAGAGGTTTTGAATTTTTTTTAGGTTGTTTTGCCTTTTCAGCGACTGATTTAAAGTGTTCGACAACGGGGCTACTACGCTTCATTGTTTCTTCATACCAAATATCTGCGAAGAAAAGTTATTCAGAGACAACTCATATTAAATTATAATAAATAAATAGGTAACTAATGAATTGAAATAAATTAGGGAAAATTCGATTCACTTACTTGTAGCCGAATAAGTATAAATTATATGCAAAGCACGTATAATAAAATAAGAGGGATCAGTTCTATTTAGTGTGTGGCATAAATTCAAAGTTACTGAAAATTATTTTCAGATTCATTGTGATAAGTAAGTATTCATACATAATTTTATGTGAAGAAATTGAAAACACGGTACGTATAAACGTGCTATTTTAGAAAAACACATTCAAAGTTACAAAACAAATTTTTTCACTTTGATTAATCTGCCGATCGAATAAAATTGTTATACTTGTTCAGTCTAATTTCCTAGTAAGAATTATTATATCATTATTATCTGCTTTTTATTTTGAAAATATCTGTTTGCTAAGAATCGGTTTCATGCTACAGAATTACTTGGAGGCATTTTCTGCTCGAACAGCAAAGATGAAGAATGATAACTTTCAATTATGTAGAAATCTGAATGAACCTAGGCTGCGTACTACCTAGGTACCTAACTACATGCAAGAAAAAAATGGTACGTAATGTTGGGAAAAAAATCATTTTGAATGCGAAAAGATTCTTTTGCCGTGGGTGAAATTTTGCGTAACAAATCAAATAAAATACAGATTCCCAAACAGTGAAAATTTTAATTGAAAAATATTCATTCCTGCAACTACTTTTTTTTTGAAAGGTACGCGAGCATATTCAAAATGAGGATTTTGCTAATCTTTACTTTTGTTGAATCTATTTTAGGTATGTTAAGAATAAGAAGGTGTAGTTTGATTTTATCAGAATTTTTAAACACTTCATTATCAAAGTTGATTTAATACATTACCGCTCAGTTCTTTGATTTCTGGAGCATTCCCACCGTATTCCTTTGGCAATATATCCTGCGGCACGTGTTTGTAAAATTCAGTCAGATTTTCGGTATGGTAATAATTCTGTTGAACATAAATATATCTATCAGTAAATTTCTTATCATTTCAAAGTATCTAGTTATTTTTTAATATATTTATAATATGCTTGTAATGCTGTAATTGAGATTTTTTGAGAAACGACCCCCTCGCACATTTATTGGTTGAAGAAGTCCAGCGGTCACTGCGTTAAAAAAAAAAAAAATCATTCAAGCAGTAATCTAGTTTTCTTTTATATTGCAATTCTCACCTTTAGCAGCCACTTACTTGAGATTTTTTTTGTGTTACAATTTAGGTGTTTTGTCAAAATGAAGTAATACGCGTAGTTTATGCAAACAATGCCAGTTTTCAATTGACTTTGATGCGTCATACAATTGTCTTTACAATTGTGAAAATAAAGAAATATAGGTTACGGTTGGTTATTTGCAATTTTTCATATGAATATGGAAAATTTTATTTTAAGTAGCGACTTCTTTATAATATTTGACACTTCTCCCCCTCCTCTCCGTGGGACATTTAGCGTTAAAAGAGCTTCTGTTAATAACAGTAAATAATGAATTGTAAGGGCGTCCGTACGTTCACTCCATTGTTGCACCATTTGATGCTTTATCCAACGTTGCCGTATGAGTAGATTTTTTCTTTTTACATTCTTGATTCTTTCAAATTTAACCCTAGCGCTCCCAATAATTATTTAATAAATATTTTCAGAGCCCTTATTATCACCTCTTCATCAAGACTGTACCTAAACGATCAAACTTGAATTTCTCATGTTATAGGAAGATCATGCTGTGGGGAAGAACATTCCTTTTCGTTAATACCAAAACAAAGACTTGACAGTACATATTTGTCAGTTGGCTTCAGTTATTAAATGTTGTTAAAATAATCATGTAAGAGTGTTTGTTAAAGTGTCTTGAATGATTGGTGATTTGCACAAATTATTTGATCGTGTAAAGACTGTAAACCCTCCTTAAACACAAACAATTGCAGTTTCATTTATTAGTTTGATGATTACTGATTACTTGATCGGTGCAGTTAAGTAAATACATGTAAGTTTAAAAATAAATTTACTTCAATACCAATGGATTTATTCCTATGTGAATCAATTTGATACGTTAAAATTAAAAATAAAAAAAGATCGAAGTTGCATGATTATTTTTGATATCACTATCAGCAATCGTGAGCGAACTTGAAAATTGGCAACATGTGGTACGACAATGGAGTGAACCTAAGGACGCCCGAATTCGGTCATCACAAAGTGTTACCAACCTACATGTTTGCTAAACGCTAAAAGCTTTAAGGGATGTTAGATGTCATAGGGCATCCAGTATATACCTAAAACTAACATCTATACCCACATAAATTAATAAATTGCGTAGAAATGTGTACTTACAACTTTTTTCAGTTTTTCATCCAATACAAGATTGGCTAAGTTGATGATGTAATAAGAAAAAGTTGGCAGATTGATGTGATGTATTTCTGAACATGAGATGAATGCAAAATCCTAAATCAAAAATAATGAATTACTTCGATGAAAATTTAGAAAGTCCTTGGAAATATAATAGAAGTTTTTAGTTGGTACCTATAGTGATTTAGTATATCTAAGCAAGGTGAGTACCTACCTTCCACATACTGTATGTTCTTTGAAGTGCGAAAAAGTTCAATTTGAGTAAGAAACTCAATGTTATGCCGGAGTAATCAATTACGAATACCACTTTTTTCCCAAGTAAATCATCTTGCTGAATGGTTTCAGCGATTAAAATAACTCGCATTTGAGCATCCATGAAATTAATTTCTTTTTCATAATCTATAACTTTGGCCATAATGATCGAATGATCGAATAGATTCCTTTCAGGTAGTAAACCTACTGCCCTGCAAGTTTGATGATTTATAATAATAAAGTATGAAAATTGGGTAATAGAACGTTTCAATTTTAGTTTTTTTTTGGAAAGTTGGAGGGGGCGGGGTTGTAAAAAAAATTTGATGTCTCCAACTCAACCCTTATCCCACTCCCTTTTGGTTTAAACGTTCAAAATTTATATTGAAAATGCAAAAAAAATTTCCTTTTTTTTGATTTTTTGATATTAATGAGTCCATAGCAGATGACATGAGCTCAAACAAAAAGTTTTCACAATTTTTTTGCTTTTCAGGGAGTCTAAAATCCTATTTAAACATGGAAAAATTATTTATTTAAAATTTTTTCAAGGTGACATTATTACCAAAAAATCGAACTAACAAAACATTATTTTTTGATTTTTCATGTAAATTTTGAAATTTTAAACCAAAAAACGGTTGGATAAGGAATAAGATGGAGATCCCCCCTTTTTTATCACATTCATTTGACATCGTTTTATAATTTTTTTCACTACCCATGCACCTTCAACTTTCGAAAAAAAACATGAAATTGAAGCATCCTATGCTTAGACCCATAAGTACGTACAGTATATAATTTTTACATACCCTGTGTTGTACGAAGTTTTTAAATTTTCGTAAATATTCTCATATGCGTTGTATTGCTTTATAACTTGGGCTCTTTTTTTGTAATAAAGGCTTAAATGTTTTTTAATTTTTGCTACGTTACCTTCGAAGAATTTATATTGAATTCGAATTACGTACTCGTCTGTACAAAAATTACTTTTCGGGTTAGCTTCGAAAAACAAAGAATTGGTAGGTACTTACATTGTATGGAATTTTCATTTTGAAACTTACTTTCTTTGTATTCTGGATCGCTATTATTTCTTTCAACCCAGTGGATGAGTTCACGTATAGTTTCCTCTTCCGCATTCGATTTTAAACTGTGTATTTTCATTTTAATAATTTGTTTATTACCTACGTACTTATTTCGTAGAAAATGGTTAAAATATCCTATTGATACAGAAAACGTAAAACTGCATATAAGCTAGGTAGGCAACGCAATATTCTCGATTAAAAAATATTGTGCACTTAATTTACTTCGACGTTCACCATTCACGTAGATAACGATGGTTCGACTGCGAAAATAATCACTGTTTAAGCGTAATAAAAATTGTCGCAAAAATTTTCATACAAAATGAATCTAATTCGTAAATTTTTCTTAGTAACTTCCAAATTTTAATTAAAATATTATACCCCATTCTTCATCAATGGCAATGAACTAGGCAATTATTACGAACTACGTTTGTAATGCAATGTAATACGTATATGTTTCGTGTGATAATTAAGCGACCCAAACAATATTTGTTTTTTCACCTGATTACTCTTATTCAGCTTATTTACATTTATTATATGCGATGGTTAGAGGAAGAAAGAACTTATTCGAGGAAATGTACGTGTTATTATTACGGAAGCGCTGTACGATTTTTAAGGTTGTCTATAAAAATACGTACAAAAATTATGACATTGATTTTTCACGAGGTTGAATAACTTTTACTGATTTCCTTGGTTTTTGTGGCAAAACTAATTTACCGATAAAATATTTTTTTTTTCTATTTCAAAAAAACAACCGATGACGCATGTTTTATGCAGCACAAAATAATTCTCGTTCTTAGCAAATAAATTACAAAAAATTTGCAAACATTGGTATGGCTGCAACTTTTCATCCCACTGGTAGGTAGTTATAAGTGTTACGGGATCGAGATGCCAATGGTACAGGCAGACGCAGACACTCAAATTGCCCCTTTTCAGCTCCATGACCAAGGTCCTACAACTTTTTTCGTGGGTAAAAATGACGAGAAACCGTGTTTTTCGAAAATGACTCCACTTTGGGGACCAATAGCTTCACCCCCCCGCCCTTTGAGTTGGGGTCACAAAATTTTGTATAGTGGGTTTTCAACTAAAAGTCAATCATCTACGAGAGTTTGGTCAAAATCTGAGGAATGCTTTTTTCCATCCACTTTATTACAGGTACATACATAATTACATTGATATGGCATACATATGTACATATTAGGTACGAAAGTATGCAATATGCATGCACAATTACGTGCAGTCACAATAAAAATAACTAATCGCAATTTTATCCATAAATATGAGAAATTAACGCACTTTCCTTTTTAACGGATTTTTCTTCTTTGTTTTAAATTGTTTATTTTTGATTTGTTACATACATATGTACATAACTCATATCTACATGGTAAGTAAAAAATGACATAAATTTTAATTTTTTTTACACTCTTTCGTCATCATCAGCATTTCATGGAAGTACAATAAATATACGGATAACATGTAATAGTTACGGACACGGCTTGGTTTATGCTCAGCAAAGCTGGGTGTAAAGAAATATTACGTACATTTGGCGAGAACTGCATGATGTATTAATGCTGTGGGGAAGCGAGGTTTTATTGTTTATTTGTTATCTTTGCTATCAGCGAATAATGTTTCCAAAACTATTCAATAAAATGCAAACTGCAGCATTTTCATGTAAGTACAGTATAGCATCTAATAACTTCATTGTAGTTAAAATACGATAACGGGTCTTGCCTTGGTGCTATTTTATCGTAATGTAAGGACAAGTCAGTGGTTCATTTTTCGTATCAATTTATGTTTAGGTATTGTATATTTTCGCAACATTTTAAAAATATCTGTTATTATAGATGTAACAATTTTTAATCGAATGATAATAGTTTTTACGCGTTCGTATAACTTCGTGTTTCATTGTTCCGCCTTATTTCTCAATGATGAGTAAATACATGTATTATCTCCGGTTTGAAAAAAACGCGAATTTTTTACTCGAAAACTTTATGTCATCGTGGCATATAAGTAGCAAAGCTTCCGTATATGTGTGATGATGAGGATTTAATAACGAAGAGATATTTTGGAAATGAGAAACACGCGATTCTTATGCATCGTTTTTCACAGACGAGCTAGTGATTATACCCTTTGTGCATGTAGACATCAAGGTAGATATCTAATCTATTATTAATTGAGGATTAAAGATATTCGTTTATACTTGACTTAATCGTTAGCTATTTGAAAAGTTTATCTATCATTTCCTCTGTATATCTGCTGCTTTGTTTATCTTTAATTGTTCTGATGTTTGAAAACTATCCGCCTATTTTGACAAACGACCAAATAATTTTACACATGAGGTTGTATCGTAGAAAAACACTTGGGTGTGCTTAACATGAAAAAATTAAATTGATTTTTACAATGAATTTTGTCATAAGAAACTTTAATTTCGAAATTTTCAATGTTTGTTTTGTCTTATCCTCGTATTATAGTTGAAATTTCTACGTTATTTAAAAAATTGATGGAATTTGTTTTGCTAAAATCATGCCCCACTTCGTGAATTTCATAAGTACCTATTGGTCTATGATAATGGACCTGAAAAAAATTCTTTGCCAATTATCAAAATTCATGTCACAGAATGTATGATTTTTGTCGAATAATATTGCATGCAACCAATGTATAAATTTTGTCTATTAATAAAGAAATTCTTTAATTTGAACGTAAAATTGAATTGTTGAAATATTTTTCAGGAAGTTATCGAATGGCTGAAAATATAATGAAGCGTAACAAATTTTCTTTTGGATCATGAAAACAACAATTGTCATATTCTTTTATGTTTTAAATTCGTCTTTCTTTTGCGATTGTTATTACATTCAAAAATGTTGCGATCGAAGAAAGCAGCTGGCACTGGATTTTAATTCTTGTGTAGATTTTGATGGAAATAATGGCGTCGAAAAATACGAAACTGGTATTGCGCACGATAAAGATGGAATTCACTTGGTGAAAAGTGGTGAAAATGATAGTCACCATATCTGGTGGTTGCCTCCTGATATCAAATTTGTTTCGTCAAAATCTCAATCATCGGGATTTAAAGTAGTCCAAATTCCATTCAGTGATTTAACAGATCTGAAATTTTTATTTAATAAAATGTATTCATGCTCTGTTACGGAAAGAGAAATACTTCCTTTCGCTGATTACGTATTTATTCTTGAAAATGGATCTTTATTAATTACAAACATTGAAGATAACGTGATGCCGAAAACAATACTCTTTCCGTTTAATTCGTATTGTGTTGATCGTGTGACGTTATTGAATGAGAATCAGAGAAAAGGAAGGCCTTCGCACATTCTTGATCATAGTTTTGCAATTTTAGTGTGTCCATGTCTGTATATGCCCTGTGTTAGGATGTGTTGCAAATGGAAACATTTTTTAAACGTTACAAAAAAAACGGAAGATTGTGAATACTCATCCAATATCACGCGTAGATGGAATTTGAGGTATAAAGATGATTCCTTTGAAGAAATTGGTAAAAGTCCAGGTAATTAATCAATAACTATAAAATTTGGCACATTTGGAATCTACTAACTGATAAAATTTTCATTTAAATTCTTTTCTTTAGAAAAATACAGTGTAATTCAAAATAAACCGAAATGTGAACATGGCTATCATCATTTAAATGAAAATGTGACCGATACAAAAGAATTCTGGATTTTACCCGATGGAAATGTTCAAGCTGAAGGGCATCCTTTCGTAATAAAATTCAAGGATTATTGCATTCATTATTGGAAGGTTAATGGAAGTTTTCAAAGGAATTTACGAATTTGTAAAACACCCGATGATAAAGCACCTAGCGAATTTCAACGTATTTTATATGGAACGTATTTTGCAATTGGTACCTTCTTTCTGGCTTTGACTCTTCTTATTTATGGAGTGGTGAAAGAATTACGATCCACGATTCACGCGTATTATTTAATGGCTCATATTTTTTGTATGTTTATTTCATCATTAACGCTCACATTTAATGAATTTTTCCTGTCCAGTTTTTCCAAACATTATTTATGTATAGTAATTGGTAAGTTTCACATTCTGCATTTCGTCTAATAATTTCTATCACACATTTGGCTTAATGTCAAGGGTACCCATCTTCTAAATAGTATTTTTTTTCTGTTTAATGTCTTTTCAGCGTATTTGATGCAATTTTCTTTTATAGCAGCAATGTTTTGGTTGAATGTTTTGTGCATAGATATCTCGGATAGTTTTAAGTGAGTAAGTGTTGCAGTGTTGAGAATTCTTTAAAATTTAAAATATTTTATTTTCCAGACAATGTGTATCGATAGGAAATCAATTAAAAAGTTTTAATCAATTTTAGGGGATATACGTCATCAAATAAGTTTATTCTTCGCAAAAAAGATGGAAAATATTTCGTTTTAAATTCCATTTATGTATGGGGAGCAAGTTCCTTCGTAACACTCATCACATTGATTGCTGACAATACTGACATTTTAGAAAAACATTTTAAGCCCGAATTTGGAGTACGGTGGTGCTGGTTTTACGGTAAATTTTTCATTGCATCGATATAGTTGTATTCTTTATAAATATTTGTGTGTATGTGATTAGTTTGAATTTTTTGTGTAGGCAATGTAGCTAAATTCATTTACTTTTATCTACCGGTGAGTGTAGTGCTCAGTTATAATCTTTATTTGTTCCTATCTACTGCCAGACAGATTTTGAAACTGCAGAAAGATACCAATCAACTATTCAGTCAAGATAGTAAAAGACATTTGGGCACGAATAACTTCAAAAAGGAAACGCACAAGTAAGATTTTCAAGGTTGCTCAACTACCCATCTGGCATTACTTATTTTAGTTTATTTTTTTGACCTAAAATCAGTAATACGTGTAATTTTGTTTTTCATATCGGTGAATGTTTCATCGAAAACTCGATTTTATAATAGCAAATTAACTACAAAAATTAAAAGATTTTTTTTTATTAAAAAAATTGTATTGTGAGAATACTGTGCGGAAATAATTATTGTTATAAAAACAAGAAGCGGAAAAGTAGTCGTAAAGAATGGTTCTGCTTTCGTTAGGTTTGAAAAATTGGTTAACTGACAGTTTTAAATACCTACACCGTCTAGGTGTCTAGTTCTTGCTAGCTTAGCAAATTAAAATTACCTGTCATAATAGAATTTCAAATTGAAAAACTAGATAGGTAGGTAGGTACATACATACATAATTATGTACTATGGTCTGCAAATACTGACTTATTTATTGATAAATCCATAGTTCCTAAAAATAAACGCTTACGCATTTTTGACTGCCTACCTAACAAATATAGGCTATGTTTTTTGCAGGTTAACATTGTATGCGAAGCTATTTGGTCTCATGGGTGTGACATGGATTTTTGAAATATTATCGTGGGCTGTTGGTGGACCGCCTTACTATTGGTATATAACAGATGCTATAAACGCTCTAAGAGGCTTATTCATTTTTTTAATTTTTTGTTGTAAAAAAAAAATTTTACTCATGTTTATGCACTCCTTTGTAAATATTTCCTACTTTCCTAAAATGCAACAGTCGAATTCTTCTTCTACTAAAACTGACAATACATCTATTACAAATAAAACGAGTTCGGTTCAGTTAGAACTAGTTGATTTCTCTACTTGTACGGATAAAGAACTAAGATAGTAGAAGAGTCTAAATAAAAATGTATTCTGTTTTAATTTCATCACAAAATATTTTGAAAAGTAAATATTACCTATTTAACTTATATTTTTAATTAAAATATATATGATAAATTTCACTTGTAATAACTAATCATAAGCATGTATATCATAATTTAATGATTGCCAAGGTTAAAGGAAACTAGGCAAAACGGCGTTACGGTGGGAGCTACATTACGTCAGCCTGTCAAAAAAATTTTCGAAACTAAATTTTCGGTAACCGAAGGCTATATTATAAGTATAACTAACGGTAAGAATATGTATCTAGTTAAGGCTAGATATGCACTCATGTGTGTATATTTTGTTTGAATAACTAGAATATAAAAAATTTAATACTCTTATTATTGTAGGTAGATAAGCATAGGTATGGTCTTATTTTCAATTTTATTTCAAGAAAATAATATCTGGCTACTTCCTAAATACCCGAAAAAATAAATTTCAGTGAGGTAACACCATACCCTTTTTGTCACTTTTTTTTTGGGGGCACTACAATTCTTGAAAGCTGTAAGTTCATGATTTTTTGTACCCCTTCTCACCCCTGGCACTGTGTCTACTAAAAAAAAAAAATCCAAAAATTTTTGTAAAGGTTAACAAAATTGTTTTTTTTTTTTCAGTTTTTAAGGCAATTCCTTGATATTTTCGAAATTTTCTTTGGGGGAACCACCCTTTCGTGCCCCCACGAAAAAAACCCTGAGTACAACATATTATTTTGAAAAGAAAATAGTTTATAATTTAATATATTCAATTTCAGTTATTGCTGTTCGTATGATAGAATACCTACTTATACTTCTTTTTGTTTTTCACTCATATGTTATGTTTTGCCCAATATAAAATTAAATAAATATCAAACCTAGTTAAATATATTTCACTAGTATACAAATACGATTTTGCAGATCTTTTTTTCTGATTAATCCTTGACCAATACTTTGGAAATTCATCCCAATTTTGCACACTAGGACGAATTTTACCCCACGCGGGTATGTTCCCAAAATGGAAGAACAATGAAGAATCGAAAACCAAAAATGTAAAGAACATGCCATTTTAGAGAACACGGACCAAAAAAGAGAACAACAAAGTTTAGTGATTGAAGAACAAAACAAAAACAAGAACAATGAAAGCAATTTTACCATTTTTAAAGAACATAAAAGAACTTTAAAAATCATTTGAAAGAACAAGAATAAGAACGAAAATATTACCCCAGTGTGCCATTTAAGCGTTTTAAATAAGTAGAAGTTGGAATATTGAAAAGGCCCCCTACGCAGTGCTTAAAGCACATTGTGTATTAGTAATCTTGGTATACACGTACTTACCTACGTAAGTAGTTATTTTCCAAGTTGCCGTTTAATCGAATGATAATTTTTTAAATGAGCCGGTCATTCCAAAAAGATTATTGGAATCTTTTGGTTTTCCTTGTCGTTTAGATTCGTCTACTCTTAGCAAACCTTCTTTATTAAACCATTCAGAATTATTTTCCAATAATTTTTTGGTTTCGGCTAAAATATGAAAAAAAAATTCAACATGAACTTGAATTGTTTTGAATGTAAACAACTGTTTAGTATTGTGCGGTAACGCATTTCATCTATACGTATGAGACATAGGTAGTTTAAAGATTGAAAGCTAACCTTGTAAGGTCGTTAAACTCTCACCATCACCTCCACATTCTTTAGGAATCATGTTCTTAGGAATATGTTTGAAAATTTCCTTGGAATCAGACTGGTGAAATTGAAACTGTAACGTAAAATAGTTATAGATTATTTATATGGTAGATATAGCAAGTAGATAAGTAGAATATGTTACATTAACTTATTGTCAATTACTGCGAATTGGTGATATAATTATTATTGAGCATCACTTAGGCATGTCCAGTTACCTATGTAAATGTATATTTTTATTACCAGTGAGATGAAATGCTACTTTACATCGTCGAGTTTTCAGGTTTATTGTCCGAGTGAAACGAGGGAAATAACTCTAACTTCCTCATACTTAAATAATCTACGTTGAAAATTCTTTTTCAAAAAATTTTTACGGAGAATGAGACTATACTTTAGGTGTAAGTGTGAGAAAAAAATTTTACAAAAGGTAAAGGTATTTGAAGATTGAACGCAGTATTCTAAAGCATCATTCAAAATTTCATTTCAAGAAAGTACTCGTATCTACTATTTTACACACCAATGCTTGCAGTTCTGGTTTCATAAATGGTCTCAACATATTCATCACCATGTCTATGAATGAAACAACATTCATCATATGGATTCCTTTCAAACGAACTGGCATAGCATCCTTGAAAAACAAAATTTTATTAATATTATTTTAAGATTAAAATTTAATTCATATTTATGTAACATTCACTTGTAAATACGATAGATTTTTTTTCATGACATTCATATTAATGCGAGCCACATGTCCGAGGGATATTCCTTCCATATCTACAGCTATTATGTGTCCTGTAGAAGTACCATTTTTAGCATTCCAGATATCAGCGTGCATATTGTAAGCTTTTATGATATCTGCCATTACATAAAATTCTGGTTCGATGCGCTTCAGTTTTGAATAAAATACATCGTAACCTTGAGGTGTTTTTCCGGGTAATTTCACCATGTATCTAAAAGAAATATTTTGAGTTATTTGATATGTGTATAATCTCATTCGCTAAAATGAGAATGTTTAGTGATGTTTACATTGTTTTCAACGCTTCTTGTATGTCTTTTCCAAAAGGATCACGTTTAGAAAAAATTTCTGGAGCATGTGTACGAATCGTGAAATAATTTTCAATTGTTGTTTTCGTTGCTTCTAAACGGTAGTAGCAGCTGTGTAAAAACATTATCACCTGTTCATCTGTAATTTATTTTACCTATGCATAAAAATTCTAAATCATCTCAAAATATGCTTACATTACCTCATCTATCATTGTGCATAAATAAGTATGTACCTACATAAGTGGATTTTTGATACGAAACTAAGGGAAGTAAGTGTATTAAATTGGAAATGATGAAGATTTTCATACCAGAAATTCCAGGTAGGTGTGGTTGCTTTTTAACCCATTCTTGAATATGTTCTATGTCATCTTTTTTCAATTCAGTATTTTTTTCAAATTCACGGTCAATGTTGAACATATTCTGGAAAATATTAATAACTTTCGAGGTGAAAATAATGTATAAATTTTTAAAAACCGAAATAGAACAATAGAAATTCACTGCTACAGGTACCTATCCTGTATCTATTCGATTTTTTTTTTCGTTTAAATGAAGTTAGCGTTAAGCATCAATCCATCATAATTACAATGGGATGTCAAATTATACGTTTTTTCACTGTAATTGTCAAACTCGAACCTAAATTACAATTCACATACACTGTACCATAATTGCTGATGTTCTATATTACCTTGAATTTTAATTCATTGCAAATCGTTAAAACTTACATTTATTGTTTCATAAGCTCAAAAAAATCTATCGTCTATATAAGTAATGAATGACAAATCGTCAATTTTTATTTGTATTCATTTCTAAACGTGAGAGCTACATACATTGACACAATTTTTAGTCAGCTGTAAGAAATTAAATGATGTTGGTATCAATTTCGTATCTTTGAATCTACATTATAATAACTGGGTTGAAGTAAGAACTCGATTTAATGTACATATGTAGATAGAAGTACCTATAAGCCAATCACTTTCAATAAGGCCATTTCAAATAGGATTTTTAAAAGAATAATTATAAACGTTGTGGAATCCTACTATTTCTGAACGATTTTTGTACACTTCAAATTTCAATTTTCAATTTCAAAACTGATATTTTGAATATGGACGTAGAATTGCCTGAATTATAATACCTACATAGAAATCTGGAATAATGGAATGTATGTAACTGTTAAGCGTTTAAATATTACAGGTAGAATAAGAATAACATGTAAGTACATTTACCTAACCTATGTATGATGATGCGATATAAGAATAAGTACTGTACGTATTTTAGAAAGATAATGAGACAAAATCATAACGAAAAAATGTACGAGCATGTATAAAGTAGTAAGTATAACAGTTATCTAATTGTAATTATTTCTGATCTGCAAAGTTGAAACAATTTCAAAACTAGGGGAAAACCTGAAGTTTCATTACTGTTTCAAAACAAAATTTTTGGTTTTAAAACGGTTTTGAAACTATGTACTTCAAATACAGCTTCAAAACTGTTTCAAAACATTTAAAATGTGTTCAAAGTTTAGAAACTGTACAACTGCTTCAATAGAGTTTTAGACTGTTTCAAAATATCTCTTTTAAA
The DNA here is from genome assembly GCA_900060175.1 of Ferrisia virgata. Lineage (NCBI taxonomy): Eukaryota > Metazoa > Arthropoda > Insecta > Hemiptera > Pseudococcidae > Ferrisia > Ferrisia virgata. The sequence goes on from FIZR01004496.1 coordinate 40,751, forward strand.
TGCATTGAAACAATTCTGAAGCTGTTTTTAAGCTGTTTTAAAACCGTTTAAAAGCAAAAAATACGGTTTTGAAACAGTAATTTTCTTCTATCCGAGACAAAAATAATACCGTTTCAAAATGATAAATGCAGATTGGGTTTGACTACTTGGGCGTCTTTCTTCTATCAACTAAATACTAAAATAAATAGTATTTTGCATGCATAATTGAAAAAATTCTATACTACGATAGTAGAAGTGAGATTAATTTTTTTTAAATGAGCGTTAAATTATAGTTTTGAATGTTTGCAGAGAAGGGAACTTTTTTCGCAACACGCCAAATGCAATATGTGCATTGTATGACCGGCACGATTAAAAATTGGCAACAATGACTGATTGATGATAAGAACCGTCATGATAACAGAAATGAAAACAAAATACACTGTATTACACCAACTTACATTGTAGTGATATGATCAGAAATTAAATTTTTCATAAGGATATAAAATTTGTGAAAAAGAAAAGAATGAAATAGAGAAGAACAGGAGTACGCGGTATTTTTTAAGGAGAGGAAGATGTTTTTTACGATGTTGAAATGTTTTCACGTGTTAAAACAATGAAAGTGCCGAAAACAAGTGTTTTTCAGATGGAACGGTGTGCAGTAAAACACCAAACGTGAACATTATTTGTACGCAGTAAAAAGTTTTAGAACATATCATTCATGATCTATATGTACGGCTTTCTCCAACGTCATTTACAAAATTTCATGATAATGAAAACTGTACTTCTGTGCTACGTTCTCTCACTATTCATATTCAAAACAATAAAAGGACATGAAATACCTAAAATCGGTAAGATACGTTATTATGAGAAAGATACTATTGTAAATTTATGAATTTCTGTAAAATAATCTGTAATCGTATATTTGTTATGGTTTATTAAGCCGTAGGAATATAAGGGTAAAAAAAGATTTCGTACTTACGCTATGTTGATGAGAAATTCTGAAAACGTTCGTAGGTTGTCAGCGATAAAATTTCAGTCTTTAAAGTTTGAAGTTAACTGCTATTCAACTCCTTCATTATCAATTTTTACCTATTGTTCAACTCGATAACGCCACTTAAATATTTCCTCGTGCGTTTAAGTTTAAAAAATCAAAACAAAAAACTCATTATAAATTAAGTATTTGTTGTACATTGTCGTCAGAACTACGATCAGGTTTCCAAGTTGTATGGGAAACAGATGAGATGGTAGTCCTTGAAAATTAAACTGGTTTTTTAGTTTTATACTCACATTTTTGAGATTTCTTCAACTTTTGATCACGTAAACGAATATTTGGTCGTAGTAGAAATTTTCAAGTTATTACAGAAATTATTTGTCGTAACAGATTTGCGTTTCAATGAGTCAGCGTATAATTTTTCAGCTTCAATTAATTTTTTGTTTGGCTCCATATATAAATTATACTTGTATTTCTATTGTCAAATAACCACCACTTTTCACTCCAGAAATGTAGGCCTTTTAATATTATTGTGTGAATGTAACAATGTTAGAATCTGAAAAAGTTTTAACTTATTGAATACAGATGTATGTATATAATTTGCATATTTTGCAGCAATTGTGGGTTCAGGAATTGGTGGATCATCTTGTGCTTACTTTTTACGCGAACTATTAGCTGATAAAATCGAAATTGATGTTTATGAATCCAACCAAATCGGTGGGCGATTGGCCACGAGGGAATATAAGGGATCAATTTATGAAGTTGGTGGCTGTGTCATTCATAGTAGAAATAAATACATGAATACTTTCCGTGATAAATTTGGTAAAGATCGCGATTTTCAATATTAAGAGTGTTACGTATTTACTAACGAATAATTTTTGTCCAGAGCTTAAAGAAACTAAAGATCGTTCAGAATATTCGATTGGAATTTATGATCAAAATGGCATTGAATTTATATCTAGTGAATGGAAGCTTGTCACACTTGCAAAGATGTTCTTACGTTATGGTTTTTCTTTATTCAAGCTAGATTCATTCGTTGAAAAAATGTTGGATGAATTTGACAGGTGATAAGATTGATTAACAGTAAGTATTATTTATAAAATATATTCTAAGTTTAAATGATTATTTGATAGTTGTAAATAATGAAAATGTACAATCAAATATTATATTATAAAAGTACTATGATGTTATGCTAACGACAGAACATTTTTCCAGAATTTATGAACTTCAAGATGAAGGTAAATCATTTGAAACAGTTGAAGATCTATTAGGCTCTGCTAGCTCTAATTTTTTGAAGTATTTAAATATTGACTCTGAAGATGGGTTTTCACAAATAGCTAAAATTAATGCTGTAACAATAAATGATTTAGTCAAAGGATCTTTGAGAGTAAATTATGGACAGTCCACAAACGTTCATTTGTTCGTTGGTAAAAGAAATTTTGATTTATAAAAACTTACTAAGTAGTGATTAAGTTTTGTTTGAGTGAATGAAATTAAATCTAATGAATGTTTCAGGTTCTGTTTCTGTCGCAGGAATGACTGGAAAACTATGGTCTGTCGCAGGAGGAAATAAAATAATTCCAGAATTATTAATGAAAAATAGCACTGTTAATTTCATCAATAACAAAGTAATTAAAATCGAATTCAATAACAAGGCTGGAACTTATACCGTTAATTCTGTTGATCAAAAAAGTGGTGGTGCAGCGTCGAATATTTATGATTTCGTCGTTTTAGCCCATCCTATTACGGCTGATTGTAAAAACCCCATTGAATTTGTAAATTTTCCTCATCCAATTCAAGTAAAGGGAAAATATCATAGAACGGTTTCCACGATAATATCTGGAAATCTTAATGGAAGTTATTTTGGGATAAAAGAAAAAAAAGTTCCTGATTTGATAATCAACAATGATGAAAAGAAAGTGATAAATTCTGTTGGGAAAATTAGCCCTGTTACGAATTCGAAATTGGATGAAAATAATGTATGGAAAATTTTTAGTACAAAACCTCTGAGTGAACGCGAATTAGATGAATTATTTTCTCAGCGTGGTCAATGTACTGTTGTTGATTGGTTAGCTTATCCTCAATATGATGGTTTCGACATGTTAGGCAAATTCATTTTAAATCCAAACTTGTATTACATAAATGCTATAGAATGGGCTGCTAGTGCGATGGAAATGAGCGTAATTGGGGCAAAAAATGTAGCGTTATTAATTTCAAAAGAGTATTCTAAAAAAAGTGAGAAGAATATTAATGAAAAAGAAAAGGACGAACTATGATATTATTCAGTAATTTAAGTATAAATTGATTAATGTATTCTTTTTATAATTCTGTGATATTTTGTTAGGTAAATACTGAGCAATTCTTAATTTTAATTGATTACTTCTATAGTTGTACTCTTGTCAGAAAAAGAAATAATAAAAGTAATTACTTCCTATCAAAAAGTACTTTTTACAAATTCAAATTCTTAAATTCATTATTTTTTGATTTGAGTTATTTGAATAATTACACAATGAATCGTAAGTGATATGAACTTTCGAATCAAAAGGAATTGCATATCAGAAAAATGAATTGGTAAAGGAATATGTTGAAAAGTGCGGGGTAAGTATCTTCGTAGGTCATGAATAAAATTTGCTGAATTGTGTTTAAATTTCAAAATTTTTTAAATAACTCTTCTGGTTGTTGAGTTAAACCTGATTTATAATATAGTAGTTGCGTAGTTTCCCTAAAATTTTCAATTTAGTTTTCTTTTTATTAATACATAAATGGATAAATTGAATTTTTAACGAATAAGTTGAAAGAAATTTGGATGCTTAACATGATATTCTAAGACACTGCGTAATTGTAACTCTTAAAAGCACGAAAACTTGTACTTTACAAAGTACTGAAGCAAGATTTTCAGTGTTGAAGTGTCACTTGGTACTTAAGTATAGTGTTTGCGAGTACCAGCATAAAAGCAGTTTTTCATGACTTCTATAATGTATTGATCTACTTAAAAAACTACTTTCATCGTGTACATTTTTCAAAAGTTATTCCTTATCTTTAAAAATTAAATTTATTCATATTTCAAAACTAAATCGTAACTTTAAATACCATAGGCTTTATTGAAGACAGATTTTTTTCTCGCATTCATTTCTTATTGAGCTCATGACACTTGATGACTTGAAACACTAATTTTACCAAATTTCAGGACAAGTGCTATTTTTTTATATTCTAGTTTATCAAGTTTTCAAGTTTCAACATTATAATAAATTAATAAAAAAAATTTTTTCATAATTTCAAAAGTAGGGTTATATTTTTTTCCTTATTTACGTCACAGCTCATTTTTTAAAGTTGAAAATGTGATTGGTTTGTACTTTGATTACGTACGTGCATATGCGTTTCCCTATTTTGATCTGGGTATTCAAGTATTCATGATTCATGAATCGTGATAACATGTTTTCTCTGTTATTTTAGTTGCTAATCAATCTCACATAGTTCAATTCCTATTGGATTGTGTATTCTTGAAATATAATCGAATAAATCAGAAAGGTTCGTTGTCATTCATTTGATTAATAGTTCGTCGTAAGTTCAACGTCATATTTATGTGTTTGCTCTTATTACCAAAAAACTGAAGGAATGTGTTTTGGTGTATCAATTTCAATAGTCGTCACCTACTTAAAAGTATGTATAACTGAAATCAGTTTGGATCAAACTGTGCCCTTTTCATTTACTCAAATCGGGTTTTTGGTTTGTTTTGGTTTTTACTAGGTGCATTAGATTACATTCTTTTCAACCCTGAGTATGAATATTATAACCAACCCCAAAACTTCGCTGTTGAATGATTTCAAACATGAAAATAATCGCGATAATACAAGTATTTTTAATTTTTTAACGTAGATATAAATATTTTTTTTAGTAAATATTTGAGTACTTGATAATTCAATACTTACCTGTTTTATTTATAGATCAAATCACCGAAGAAATGCTCCTTCAGAAAAAATTTGTTGCTCCAGAAGATGTGATGAAATTGAGTAAAATAACTGAAAGTAGGAATTCATTATTAACAATAGTACTGATATAGAATTAGCGGTTAGTAAAATTCATATACTTTCATTTTGTGTTTGTAGATTATTTGTGTTCTCCGAATATGAACGTTTATGATATTGATTTTGTGCGTTTCAAAATTAGAGATCTTGAAACGGGTATTACATTGTTTGAAATTGCTAAACCCACGTTTACTTCAGGTTAGTATTCGGATTGTTATGATTATTTTCTATTGACCATTGTAATTTAAAATCTGTCCAACTTTATTTAGCGGAAAATGGATGTCTTGAAGAAGAAAATTGTGATACTAGTCCGAATGCTGGCCGATTCGTACGTTATCAATTCACTCCACAATTTTTGAAACTGAAATTAGTGGGAGCTACGTAAGTTAATTTTGAAATATTTTATGAAATTATTCATTGTTAATCATTAATTACTAAACACGCTCATTTCTTAGGGTTGAATTCACCGTTGGCAATGTACCTGTTGAAAATTTTCGTATGATTGAAAGACATTTCTTTCGTGACAAACTTTTGAAAACATTTGATTTTGAATTCGGATACTGCATTCCTAATAGTAAAAATACCTGCGAGCATATTTACGAATTTCCTGCTCTTTCTGAAAAACAAAGTATGCGTCTATGTTTCTTTTTTTTTAGATTACAATCAGTACTTACATACATCCAATTTATGATGATTTATGTTGCAGTGCAAGAAATGATAGCACATCCATTTGAAACGCGATCAGATAGTTTTTATTTTGTCGATAACCGTTTAATGATGCATAATAAAGCGGATTATGCCTATGATGGTGGCCTCTAATGAAGCTTGAGATGTATCGATGGAGAAACAAATTTGAAAATGTCGATTGTCTTGTAGGAAACGATTTAGGTAGATTTTATGCGTGCATAACATTTTTTGATGTTTTGAAGTTTAATTGCTTTAAATTTGTCTCGAGCATAGTTGCATTAATTCGAAATGGTATAAATCATGGGCTGTACTATTTTAATTTTATTAATTTAGTATTTCAGTTCTTCATATACCAATGCAATGAGATTCTATGTGCAAGTAAATTTCTAAAATTACACGATTTCATATGTTACGATCATTAGGTAGGTAAATGGCTGTGCTTGTGCATAGTATTGCAAACATGTGATTACACTTAGAAGGCTCAATGCTGCCATACGCTTGAGGAACTATGAACAATAGTTTTTTCAGTTGTTTTTAGCTTTCGGATATACCATGGCATAATTTTCTATTCGCACTACTTCACTAAATTAAATCTTTATGCGGAGCATTGTGTAATCAGTTCTAGGTGTTCTATGTGGCATATTTTCACAAAAGAATGGATGATGTCAATAGTGCTTGGTATTGAATAACTCGTTGAATTCACTGAAATTTGATTTTTACTGCTATACGAACTTGTCAGCACATTTTGTAATTCTTCTCTATTGTAGAAAATATTACGATGTATGTACCGCTAATAGTTTTCCCTATGTAAGGTTAGGAACCATTCAGTTTTTTTTTTTTTTGTCAAAATTGAATTTTTTACCAATTTAAATGGTAAGTTAATTTTATTGTTGTGAAGTAGATAGAAACTGTTTAATTATCCATCTTGATGAGAGCTATGTTTGATTTATTTTGTGTTGTGCTGTGCAGTATTTATCCGGCTTTTTTTTATTATTAAGATCGTAATTTTAATGAATAGATTTTTCAAGTGTTTCAAAATTTTGGAAAACCTTAATGAAAAATTGAATATTTACTTTGAATGATTTTTGAAAAACTTCTAATTATACCAGTATGTCCTGTTTTTTGGTATCCATCGATAAAATAAGTACAAAAATGAAAAACTACCTTAAAATTAGAATTTGAAGCTTAGATTTGAAAAAATTTTGAATTTCATTTGGAACTTTCTGAAATTTTAGTACTCTCAGAAAACTTATTATCTGCATTTATCTAAGCAGTATCTTGATTTAATTCGTGATAGATATCATATTCTGAATAACTTTTTAAAAAGACTTATAGGTGACTAGGCGATTGTAAACGTCACATTTACTCATTATATACGAATAATGTGCATGTTATTGTTCATTTTATTTAAACATAAGGTGAAAATATTGTGATTAATTCCAGAATTAATTTTTTTACTATACGTACCTATCATGTTGGGAGAGTATGTACTCATGTCAGGAAAAATGAATAATTTTGTGAACGTGTATTTCAGCATTTATGATATCGGATAGTTTACGAAAATTGTGATTTAAATGTGTTAGTTTTTAGTTAATAGAGTAACATGTTTTTATGCTTGTTGCCATTACATAGGTCATTTTTTGAACAATATCATATAAGTAGACTGTAGATTGTCTTTAGATTGTTGATAAAAAATGATATCATTATAAAAAATAGCTGAACAATTGTTCATTTTATTTTTAAATTGTTAACTCGGGTAATGAACTCGAACAATTTTTTTCCACTTTTAAATGGGCTGGGATGCAGCTTCTGGCCGTTTATCTAACTGAATATATACAGCCGGAATGATATCTAGAGTCTGATTTGATGATTAATTACCTTGGTGATATTTTCAAGGAAGTTTACGAGAAAAGTATATGTAAGTGCAACGAAAAAATCGAGAAAATGGAGTACCTAGACCTGAAGGAATCGGAGTAAACACTAAAAATCCTTTTAGACTCGATACGTTTTCACCGAAAACATTCGTGAAATGTTTATTCCGTTTTCTAAAGTTCAGTGTGGTGACTACTTAAAATTTTTTTTCATCATTGCTGGTATTTCATGCACAATATCAAACTTTAATTTTTTTATATGTAATACGTATTTCCATAATTTTTTAAAAATTGTTTTTCGTTTAATCGACAATATTATTTGTTATTATGATAGAATGTTCGTATCATTCGTAGTGAGATGATTTTTATTGAATCAGAAATTTTTAATTATGAGCACTGCTTGTGAAAATGTCGTATTTTTTAAGTCGCATTGAGCGTTGCATGTTAGAATGGAAGAAATTTAGCTCAATAGAACAACTAATAGGTTGTACGTAGATGGAAATCTATATGTACTTGTGAAGATGCACTTGTGAGTATAGTCGATGCTGTATGATAGTTTCTATGTTTATTTGAGTTATTTGTGAGCCTAAACCAAATGACTGCCTACAGATGTTTGTAAAATGAATACTAAAAGTTTAAATGTTCGAATTATTCAAGAATAATTTACTGTATAGTAATGTGTATTCGAGTTATATGTGATGTTGAGTTTGAAGAAGAAACAGAATATCTATACACACATTTCACGTGCACTTTATGTAAATCAAGTTTTACGGAAAATACCAGGTACCTGTGGATTTTATAAATCGTGAATTTGACTTCGAATCTACGTAATCGTCGTAAGCGTATACCATATGGCGTTGAACACTTGAACAAAGATGTTTTACGCAAATAAAAAAAATTCACGAACTAGCATTTCAGTTCATCTCATATCGCCGGTTCAAATACACGGTTGAATAATTTTTTTAACAATGAAATTCATTATTGGTTACAAACTTCTAAATTCAAATTTAATCGTCGTTTATTTTATTCAACCGAAAAACCTAAATAGCATTATACTTCTGCGGATGAGCTTTAAATTGTTTGATTTTATACACAATAACATTTTAGCCTGCAGAATTAAACTTTGCTTACATGAATTTTTTATACTTCCCATCTCTGTTCTGCAGCCACATATGTGTGAGTGTGTGTGTTTTTGCACATATACATAAGTACCTACTACCTAGCTACCTAGTACCTACCTACGTACCTACTTATAACGAAAGGTGTAAAATTTGTTTGCAGCTTGAAATACTCACATTTAGTTCAAGAGTTTGTTGAGTTGAAGAACGACAAATAGAGAAAATATTTGTTCACGAATCAGTGAAACAGCGAAAATGTAAAATTACGTTTTGAAAATTTATGGATACGTATTCAAACACTTATGAAAAATAAAACATTTTGATGGTAAACAATTATATATTAATGTTCAAACGCGCAGACAGTATGAATGAAAAACAAATTAATAAATGGATAGATAATAATGCTTTAATCATACATTGAAGCAGGTATTTTTAATTTTATTTATTTGTTAAAGAGTATAATTTACAAACGTACGGAAGCTAATTCAAATGTATATCATCAGGCAGTGCTTGTGCGATATTGCTCGCCGACTTTGTAAATCTAAGGTCTAGTATCATCTGCATCGAATAGTTTTTGGTTCCTGTTTGCGTTCATACATACACCTATATTACGGACGTGTACCTATTACCTTCATGGTACTTGCATACACCAATGGAAAATGATTTTATTGTTTTAGGATTCTTTTAATGAAGGTTTATAGATAGGTAGATCGGTACGTGAAAGCTGAATTCAACCAAAATTTACCAAGCTGTTTAAAGTCTTTCAGCTTTATGCAGCACGTTTTTGGATATTTGACCTTAGTAGATTTAGCTTACATTCAGCTTATAACTTCACGTCACGTATCACTTAACCCCCTCATCGTTTCAGCATGTCCAAAATATTGCGTTCTTTAGAGTTACTCTTAACCGTAAAGAAACTTTTAACATAGATTATTTGAGGAAATCTTTTCGTAGGTAAATACAATACGTTTAATCTACGTATTTAACAGAAGAAATTCCCTCCCCCCCTTTAAAATGTTAATAACCGGGTGCACCTTAAAAAATTTATTTCCTGTTTTATATTTATAAGCGAAACACGTTTTCTTTATGTAAATCAGCTTGCAATTTATTCAACTTTTCAATTATAAACTTGGTATTTGAAGTTTTAAAGAGCATAATCCAAGTATGGGTGAGAATGAAGTGAATAAGCTGTACACCGCTAGAGTATAGATCATAAGTCTTTACTTACACGTTACAATACACTGCATAGTGCATAGTTATTAATTCAGGCACTAGGTAATAAAGCCGTTTGATTTTTTTTATGTAAATACGATACTAAACTTTTATGAACGAATTTTTTGGACGATGTTTTTATTTCCTTAAGGATTTTTCGACATTAAAAACATTACGTTCAATTTTATGGATGAATTATTGTAGGTTGGTAGGTACCGGCATGTGTTATGTATAGCCATAGATGAGAGGTAATCTTTCAATATTTGTACCTGCCATAAATAATCCTTTTTGATCAATTTAGATTTACTAATCTCCTGGTACAGGTAGGATTATCTTTTGTTTCCACACTTACCTATAACTTGTATTATTTGTATACATATTGTACCGTATGCCTAGTCAACAAATAAATTCTCTACCACCAATAGATTTTCCACGATAAGAGTCTTTTTATATGCTATATAATTACTCTTATAAGCGTTGTATTAGTTTCGTCCATCTTATAAAGGATACCAAATCTTTTTAGACTTTTTTCCATATAATAAGTATGTATAAGCCTAGATCAGCTTATAAAAATTCAGCTTGTATCTTCACCATATATTTTGGAATTTTAACGTCACTAGGATATTCCTACATACGCATGTACTGTGTATAGATACTTATAACAAGATTATACATTGCTTATACATAAATCAACAACTTCCGAATTCGTTGTATCTAAATGTACTTCACACTTTTGAAAGTTACAGAAATTTTCAAATGGTATTCTTTCAATGGAATTTTCGCGAGCGACGTAACTAAACTGAAATTAGTATTAGAAACAGGTCAGCACGTTAAAACTTATGGCAGTACGTGTTGCTTACGCTACATGCAGTACGTGATAGCTGGATACCGTGTGAAAGTGAGAGTTTTGTCTATCGTACATATTTATTAGAGCGTTTTATACGATGCAAAATTTTATAAATGTCTCTTTAAAATTTATTCAATTAAAAAAATAGTTTAACAATCTGATTTTTTTCTGTATTGGTTTCATTCAGACATAGCCTATACAGGGTGTTCCGTCTCAAGGATATCTTCCTCATACTACAAGTACAGCAATACAAGTTGAATTCATGTAGCATAAGTTATCCATCGAAAACATTGCAGGAGCTGTGCTATAAGCATTCAAATTTTTTATTTTCAAAAAATTCCAATTTAAAAATTAAAACTGGTACAAATGTCTGATGTAAGCCAAAATGTGGCAATAACAATGTAGTATTTCTGGTAAAGAAATGAGGTGCGTAGGTGATATGATTCGTGAAATACGATGAATTTATTGTAAAAAAATGTTTGAAAATTTTTGTTCTTAATTTTTTGAAAAGCTTTTATACAAGTAGTCAAGTACTAGTGGTGTTGGCGGAGCTCGAATATCCGGCTATAGCCGAAGCATGATTTTGTAATGATCAAGTTGACCGTTTTTTCTAAAAACCTTACAAAAACCTTTGGTTATTCTTTACATTCAAAAACTGTCATTTTCGCATGAAAATATTCAAGTTGAAAATACAAGAGTCATCCGATTTTTTATTCGTTTTGTAGTCTGATTTTCTACGTCACAATATCAATGAAAACCAGACTATTACGAACCATCAGCCAACTGCAATGGGAGGGGGGGAGTCAACGAAGTCTGTTTTGAGGTCCTAGAAAACCTTTGAGACCATTTTTAGCCATGTCACATATTTATTCCTTTTAAGTTTTTATTCAATTATTCATTCGTTTATTCCCCATCCCCCTCGAAACTAAAAGTCATTTACTCAGCTCGATACCGACCAAATTCGATCAAATTTGTGGAAGGGGTGCCAACAGGCTAAAATCGGAAAAATTGTTTCTTTTTGAGCTAATTGATAGACAATCTAACGTTGTATAACATATCAAAAAATCAGTCTTCTAAGTCAATTAGGAGGAAAATATGAGGGGTTTGTTCCTCGCATTTCTTCCCGCTCAAATTTAGCTAGGAAGCTGAAATTTGATATGTGGATTTAGAGTAAAGGTTTTACATGTGTCTTTTGGTGATGTCGACTTCTTAGCTTCATTACATCCCCTATCCCCATTACTGATTAAGAATTATGAAGCGATGCTTTTTTAAATTTTCAGTGCATACCTTCCACAAAGTTATTGTGCTATTGGTTATTATCTGATGAATTTTTATTGATTATTGTTGTTAATTGAAAAATTTTTAAATTATGTTTTATTATTATCCACCTAGTTCTTTCATACTATAGCAATTACATGCGATTACAAATGAAAAATCATTTCAAATATTTTTACTGGTTAACCGATTAACCTTTTGTTGTTTTTAAGAAAAAATCCAGTAAATTCTGGTTAGTTTTTCTGAAAATAACGGTTACTCGGCAGCAAAAATAAACCTGTTTCCGATACTTCTAATAAATACCCAATTAGAATTTTTTTTTAAAGTATAAATGTGCTCCCAACGCTTGGCATAATAAATTTTTCCCAACTTGTTCAGATATTTTGAAAAAAAATTGTTTTGTTAAAATTTCCAATGAAAAATAAATTTTGAAAAAGATCGTTTCTTTATTAAAATATTTACTCAATTTTGATATATTTTCTCCAAATTAATTGAATATTTCAATAAAAAGAGCTTTTTGTTGAAATGTTTGTTTCCATGGAAAATATTTTTCCGAAAAAAGGGTAAAAATTTTAACAAAACAATTTTTTTCCAGATTATTTAAACAAGTTGGAGAAAATTTAATTATGTCAAGTTGGGTACCTGAAGCAGTTTGTAAAAAAAATTATGAAGAGAAATTTAAAAAATTTTCAAACATTTAATTCGTCAGATTTTACGAACCAAATCACCTACGCTCCTAAATCTCTACCATTTTTAGTTTTTAAATTGGAATTTTTTGAAAATACAAAATAAAAATATCTGTAACACAGTTCCTGTAATGTTTTGGATAAGCAACCCATGCTACATGAGTTCAACTTCTGATGATATACTTGTGGCATAAAGAAGGTACTATTGAGACGGATCACCCTGTATATACTATTTGATTTGAATCAATCATTAAATTACTCTAGGTTATGAGGATACGCACGAAAAAAGATCTCTAGGGTACGTTTTATATTTCTTTTCGATAAAGAACCTAAGAATACAAAGTATGTTAATTTCGTGTCGTGATTTTTTTATTACACGTTGTAGGATAGTTTGGAACTGTGCACCATCTGCCATAATACCAAACGTTTATTTACTGGAATTTTCTGGAAAAAATACGACCACCCATAGGTCTAAGTGATTTTTAAATATATACCATCTCTATAATACTCCAACTCTTCCTGTGCCACAGATTTAATTTTGAAATTTTGCGCGTTATAAAAAAATGTTCCCTTCTTTTGCTATACACATGTATTCATTCATACATTACTTTAGCTTACTGAAGGTATGGAAAAATATCAGTTACTGAGCAGGAAGCATACTTGATTCGTTGGGATACATCATTTTTCTTAATATTATCAAGCATATTATAATTTCTGTTTGTTTGAGAAGTGTAAATCAACACTTGACATATTTTTTTTATTACTTGATCAGCAGTTACATAGGTGCCTATATCTATTCAATTTTTTTTGCCGATAAAAATTAATGTGTGTGCGACTAAAAAATTTTTCAAATCACCAACTACTCCCTATCTGGTATCTAGTCATTAATCAAATTCATTTGGAATTTCACACGCAATATTAATTAAAGTTTATACGAAGAATTCACAACTCGCTGTCAGTAAAGTGCGTATAATATTGCTAGTAAAAGTTTTATGCTTGGAAATGTCAATTTTGTATTTGTCCGAACGATTGAAAATCAATGCAGTCTTTGAATGTCTATGGTGAAATGTTTTTTCTTGACTGAAGTTAAATTGGAATTCCCATATCACTTGTCTAATTTTAGTATTGGTTCAAAATAGGACCAAAGTGTAAACTAATAAAAAATGGAGCAGAACTTATTGACATCTGTACAATTGAATGTGATATTCGGGGTTTCGTCTCCAAAGAATATTAAAAACAACAGAAACGGAATTGATTTCCTCCCTATTAAGATACGAAATACATTTCATTTCTCGCTACAGACCTATTATGATTCCATCTTTTCAAATATCGGTCTTTGTATTCATTTCACAGTTCATACTTCACACATTGATGATAAAACAATCCACAATTATGCAATTAATTTCGAATCAAATTTTTTATTTTGCTATTATAATTGATTACAAGGTATTAGCGAGTATGTACTGCACCTACGTACATATTTAAGAAAATATAAGTAGTAGGTATAAACATCACATTAAACTGAATTGCTCGTACTTGACAGGTCGTAGCGATGTTCATAAAGAGTAACCGAAAATAAATTTCTTCTGGAGTTCTGACGCACATATATATAGATATCACATTAGATTGAAGCTTGATATAAACAACTATCCATATAATGAACTTATTATAAATGTATTCCGAGAATCCTTGTTTTAAAACGCGGTAATCCTGGATAATGCAATTTTACAAGGGCTACGGGTAAGTAATCCGCTTGTTGTATGGTTTGACCACTTAAATCGGCCCTTTTAACCATAGTTAAAGATAGTAAAACTGATAATGTTGGAATTTTAAACTAATAGGAAGTACTTTCAACAGATAACACCGCATCAAAAGCTTCCTATGATCATTGTAAAGGGCCATTAATGCTAATATTTGCTAGGTATTGTTTCTCAACCCTCTAAATTGGACAATTGGGTTCAGTTTTCCTTTTGTTTAAATTGCAACATTGCTACGCTTTAGTATAGGTAATCATGCAACAAACGGTAGATATTACTTAAAATAAAATTGCCATCGAGGACTAAAAATTTATCATACCTAGTTTGCGAGTACATTAATTCCGCGTGCAACCCCCACTTACGTTTACCTTATAATGCAAGTTGTAATAAGCATGAGTGGCACAAGATAATGAATATTTTTAACTTGACTAATTTCAATAGTATACGAATTTTTGTATTGCTATAGATAAATAAGCACCTTCATAAAAAAAGCAAAGAACATGTGAATTTTCACGTTGAATTCGTAATACGATGAGCACATCACAGTCATTCTGGCATATCGTAATATACCTTAATTTAATTTTGATGTTTTCTTCTATAATATTATTTCACACGAACTGCTATAAACACGAAACTTTTTCATACAATTCAGGCTTCAAAATTTTAAGTGGATAAGGTTGTAATAGGAAAAAATGAATAAAAAGTTGGTTAAAAGAAAAAAGGTCGCCTCCAGTGATTTTTTTCTAGTTGAATAAGAAAGAAAAAAAAAACTTTGTAATTTCTTCTGAAATTATTTTTTGTTATTCTTTCAAATTAGATCTATCTGGTGTATACTGTATACCTAACCAACTGAGATAAAATTGATTTCAAAAAATCTTCCGTCTCTGGTTTGTACCAAATAGCCTAAAATCATACGATTTTTTCATCGTTCTATTATTATTTTTAGGCATATGTAGTTAGTATTATTGAATTTGTATTTAAAAGTTTTCAAAATTGAATTATAACACTGAGGTGGATTCCTCTTCGAATAGTATTTATCGGAAATGATATTTACCTATACTTATATATTTTTTAATAAGATGTATATTTGCCAGTTCATAATACCCTGATAGTACATACACATGTAACAATAGGTAGAAAGTACTTACTTACACAGAGGGTATGTTTGTAGTTGTATAAAATATAGAACGGTCCTGTCGCAGGTATATAATTTTAGTTGCTTGAAATTTTGAATTCAAGTAGATAACGAAAAGAAAAAATGGCAATGATGATGCTATCACAATAGTAGTACCGGGTGTTTCGCATTACCTTCTCTTGCCTTATACCAATGATAGGTCAACTCATGAGGCGTACATGTACAACGATTAGCATACCCAAAAAATCAAATGGACTGAGATATGCTATTTTCAAAATTTCAATTTTGTCTAAACCTGCAACCCTTGGGCTTACTACTTTAACCACCCAGTTAAAGGTGCTCTGCTGTACATTTAAAATTTTTTTAATAAGGTGCTCTTTATAGCTTTTTCAAAAGTTATTCATAAGAATTACAAATTTTTAGTCATGTTTGTTTGTATTTATTATTTCATATTTTACGAACCACTTCACCCCTACTCTTGATTTTTGCACTGTAAATACCTACTCGGGAGTATATACTGTGTTTTAGAGCTAACCGCAAATTTTTATCATTATTAATTTTTTTTCTATAGGGAACTGAAGTACTTTGATGTGTGTAACAAAAGTAAGTAAAACATACATATGTGTGTGTGAGTGAACAATCTCACCACTTGTTACCGAAGCAAATCATAATCCCATTAGACATAACGCAAATTTGGTCTTTTTGTCAGTCAAGTTCCTCTGTAATTTCACGTCAAAAAATCTCATTTTATTATGTGGTATGTAAGAAAGTCTAAACTTTTATTTAAAACAATATTGTTATCAATATACGTCGAATTGACTGAGAATTTAGAATGACAAATGGACCGATTTTGCATTATGTCTTATGGGACTATGGTTTGTTTAGGTACCAAGTGAGATTGTAAAAAAACAAACATTGCTGTGTGATAACGTTATTATGATGTCACGCTTCATTTCCTTACAAATTTTAAAAGCTAGCAACAGGTTTGAGCAAAAATGGAATTATGAAAATTTATATCTCTGCCTCTTCGATTTTTGGTTATGCAAAACATTGTATACATGTAAGTCTCATGAGTTGATCTGCCACTGGTAATAAGGAAAGGGAGGTTAATGCGAGATACCCGGTACTTGTATTTGCATCATGCTGTATTGTTTTCTTTATGATACATACAATCACAACCGACGGAATCAAAACAAAACCTTCCTCATCAAATAATTTATTGCCTTAAGCATTTCTTAAACCATGACTCAACGTTTTGGGAGGAAATTTCTCATTAATCGTACACTTTTCTTGGTTGCTAGGCACAATCTAATGATGAAGATTGGATTAATGTGATGTACTTCTACCTATCTCTGGATTTGCCAACTTAGTAAGTGAGGAGTAATGAACTAATCATATGTAGGTAATTTCTTATTTTTGGGTATACTCAAATACTTAACTAATATTCTATCCATGCGTACATTACATGCGTTTACCGTGATGGTATAAAACTTACATGACAACTTGGGCAACGCTTTATCTCTAAAATCACGAAAACGTGGCATTAAAAATGAATTGAATCTTCTTAACAGATAAAATTTGGGTGCAGATTAAAATTATGCCGAAGTTTTGAATTCGAAATGCACATTAATGTAAATCTAGATCTACTCAAAGATAATTCATAGCTTTCATCATTCGAAAGACTGCGTAAAAAAATAGTAAAACGTTCATTATTTTGAAATTTTTTACCTACTATTTTGCGAACATTCGATAGATTCGGCTTCATCTCTGAGGTGATAAATAAGTGAAAAAAATTATTAGGTTAGTATATGTAGTTCACTTGTTTTTATCTACGCTTCCAATTTTGAGCATTTGAATGTTTCTGCTAGGAATATATATTTTTTAATACACTCACCTAACGCGATACTTAATAAAAATGTAGGTAGTCGTAAAGACAGAATATTTTGCTCTGGGATATTTTGTATACGATTTGGACTCCGTGCAGGTACGTTAGATTTATCAAAGTACAAGTAAGCATAAAAGTTTTAGAAACAACTCTGTCACCTGGCTTCACAATTATCAAATTTTGAAAACATGTAGATTTTGTTCGATGCACTGATGGATTACCTAGAAGAAATTTCAAAGTCTTCGTTTTGGTTCCTTTTTTAAAAAAGATTGAAGTGTCATATGAGAATAATTTGTTATATCATTTCCATCGTCACATCTTACAGTTCGTAAAGTTATTTTCGAGTTGAAAATTATATCTAATTCTGCCCCTAGGTAAAACAAAATGAAACTTTCTGCCATGATATCAAGTATTCCTCATTTCTGATGTTTTTTCGGAAGATTTCGTGAAAATTCGTCTTTTTTGTGTTGAAGTAGGTGCATTGAAAGCGAAACATGATACATAACGAGACGTAAATAGGTAGGCCTAGGTACTTACTACATAATTATCGCATATTGCACCCAATTCCTACATTTCTTTAATCGTAAAATGGTGAGTAGGTATTGGGTACTTAGTCTTACTAGTTTAAAATATGAAAACATTTTCATTGATTCTTCACTAAAAGAAATTATTAATCTGTGTGTGTGTGTGTGTGTGTAAACCGGAATTAACTTGCCGACTTTAAGTATAAAGTTCTATGATATTCGTTACCTTGTGTATAGTAACAGCGAGTAGCGACGGCGCGCAGTGACACAATGTAATTTATTCATCCTTGGAATTTTCCAATGTGTTACGACAGGAGGGGATTTAAACCGTTATAATGCAGTTTCCACCTTCCGAATTTCTCATTTTCCTATTGTTTTCCTCTTCTTTTCCGTTGCAGACTTTGTTCAGATATCGGATATCCTTAGTTACTTACCTGCCATAAGAAACAATAGCAATTCAACAGAGCCTCCTCTGGATTTAGCCTATACTTTTCAATTTGACCTTTTAAAATTTAACCAAGTTTAACTGCGTTGTCGCGTTTCAATCTAACTATTTCCTTTTCAAATGCGTTTTAGCCCAAGTTGTAAGTTTAATGGGTGCTTAAGCTAAGGTGATTTGACAAATTAAACATTTCTAGCATTATTATGGCAGATGCGTGACTCCGTTTGGTTTGGTAGGAATAGGGGTGACAATGAGGAGGAGGATAAGACAAATTGAATTTGAAAAAAAAAAATCAGATAAAAAATATTGTTTGAGTCAAGCAGCTGCGATAATTTTGAATGCAGAGTTGAAAAATGAGAATTTAGAGGCATTTTGGTTTTTAAAAGTTGAAAATCTTTTTTATTTATAGGTAGATAAAAAAGTTGTTACAAACATACTCAGCCATACGTCGAGAAATATCGCAGTATACCTTTAAAAAACACAGAATTTGTTCAGATATGTGAAAAGCCGTACCTCTATTATCTTATTTATTGACCATAAAATCGTATTAAACCTTTTAAAATCCCTACACAACATTCCCTAACGTACTACTTGGTGGGATAAATTTGAATCAGAATTTCTGCAGATAGGTACCCAGTGTTTATATCATGGATTTATTTGTATTTAATTTTAGTACTACTGTCGACGGCGCAAATTTTATAACACTTAATCACTCCTAAATGCTTAGATAATTACCTAATACTGGATTTCTGCTTTTAGCCTTTAGTCTTATACGTATATGTAAGTAGCCAAGTACGCATTTACGCAGTAGTAAAAGTATGAAAACAGTACCTGCCTGTTGTGGTAAGGGTGGGGTGGATGAATTTCTTTTTTTTTTGCCTAATAAATGGAAAAACGAAATTTTTTTATACTTTTAAGAATAATTGGATGGAAAAATGTACAATTTTAAACAATAAATCTTTGAGCTCTAAATCTAATTTTACTCTTTTTTTTTTTTAAATATTAGGTACATGTAAAATAAAAAAAAAAGTTCGCAGAATATCTTCGCTTTTATTTATTGGCTGCAAGGGAGGCATACCACGGCTGTAGCCCCTCCTTAGGCGTGAAAAAATTGAAAATGTTTTGTATTTATTCTAAATTTAATATCCAAATCGTTGGAAACACATCACTTTCTTAATGAAACTTCAAAATTTTAAATCCAAACTCAGAGAAAGGCACTTTTTATCGCTTAAAAATACAATTTTTTCAGAATTTCACCCTCGCTGTGCTCGAAGTTTTAAGTTTGCCCCTCCGTTCTAAAATTTCTGATTGCGCTTATGATAAGAGACTTTACTGCTCGTAGTATACTAATTATTTTATTATTTTAAAAGAATATTAGTTTTGGTATATAGTATCTAGCTACCATGATTTCTCCATCCTTTGGATTTGTATCTGCTTGAACCTGTATTCTGCTTAGCGTAAGAATTCTAATATTTTTCCAAACTCTTTAATTCATTCGTCTCAAAATTATACGCATGATTCGCTTTAAAAATCAGCCAACAGATAATTATGTAAATATGTTTTGATTTGGTAAAAGAGTCATAAAGCGAACCAAATCTGAAAAAGAACCAAAACAAATTATTACGCATAAATGATTTAAAAAAAAAGTAAACAAACTTATTGCTTATTCGCGAAATCGTTATTTTTTAATAAATTGACGCTGCTAATATAAGCTGGATTTTCGTTCCCGTTTTATTTTTATAACCGAAATCCGTTCGTTACATTTTTTACCCTTAGATGGCGGATAATTTTCCACCTTTGCGCTTCCATCAGTTCCATCCGGTATGGTGGTATCGGAACGATTTTCAGATTTCAGTTGGTTTTCGGTTGTAGTGCCGGTATGTTGGTGTTAGTTCAACGAAAGGTGTTGTCTACTTCGTTAATTTGTACACGTGAATCTTTTGTAAAATTTCGGTGTTTACGAGAATTATTTTTTAAATTGCATGTTGAAATTTTCAATTATCTAATAAATCGGTCGTCAGAGCTTTCGCGAGAGAAAAATGCGTAAAAATAATTGTCGGTGAAAGTGTCCGGTATTTTTCGCAGGTTTGTAAGAATTTGAATTTTGTCGGTGCGGTGTCTGTTGATTATTAGATTCCTTGATTATAAAACGATTGGATTTTGGAAAGGTTAGTACATCTACAGTACACATACCTTGTGCTGGGATATTTCAATTTTATTTGCATTCGTTTTTTCATGTTTTTTTCCTCTTTCAGTTATCATTTATAAAATGAAGTTAGTTGTTAGCTTTCTCGAATGACATTACTTTCAGTTTCTCATGTAAACTCGATCAAAAATAGCATGTACTTCGGATCATGAAACAATAGCGTGAGTTCTTTTTCAACTGTCAGCCACGTTACTATCGACACTATCGTAGTCTATTAACAACAACTCTATTAGTTATCCTGTACGAACGAATGTGTATAATGTAACATAGATGACTGATAAGAAATGTTCCTCTTCCTGTACTCATCAATAATTTTTCAAATCTTCAATTTCGTTTTAGTCAGTTGTAGTCAATCTTACTGTATCACACTAAGTGCTGGCCAAACAAGCAAATGAGGGTAATTATCTTCTGACTCCGGTTGGAGTTGGCGTCAAAAGAAGAAGATAGAAGTGAAATAACAAGAAAGAAATTTCAATGCAATTGAACTGTAATATTTATAATTTTACAAGGTCATTCCTGTTTAACGCACTATGTATTGTACCTCCAATCCCAATCCTGGTTAGCACATGGCAACTACATTTATACAAAAAAAAAATTATTTACTGTACGAATTTCGCGAGGGAAGAAAGAGTACAGAAAAATGGAGTTGGAAAAATATCAGGCTATTCATTATCCTCCTCTTTGTGATATGTCACGTTTATTCTAAAGTATAACCAGTGACGCATTTTATTGAGAATGATAATTTTTTCTTTTGAGAGTCGAGAGATGATTTTTCCAAAGCTAGTGTGAAGAATCACGAATTATTCGAACATTGTTCGCAGTCAAGTTGTTAATGTGTAACTGTGTTTAGGTATAGCAGAAGAAAAAGAAATATGCATATCTCGCTTTGAATGAAAATTCTATTTTATAAGGTGTATTCTTTTTACACTGCTCTGAGCAAGCAAGCACAAATTTTTGTAATTTAGAAGGAGTTAACCTATCAAATGATGCATTGATATAGAAATTAGCTGGGTATCATAAAAATTTGTGCTTGTTCAGAGCATCGTGAAAAGAATACATTTATACAATGTATTCTAAATAATCAAGTTCGGCTCAAAAAATACGTCATGGTGTGATAAGGTAAGATCACGTATGAAAAAATGCAGAAGTCATAATCGGTCTTACATACATATGTATTATGTCAGAGTCAGAGGTTGCCAGTTCGCAGTGGTCCAAAAAGGTGGCAGTTTTCGTTGCATCTTACACTCTTACAAACTACAGTCTCTAAAATCAATGAAAAAGTACATATGTACAAGTGGAAAAATGAAAATAGTACTAGAATGTACACTTATTAGTCAATAAATTCAATAGGTAGATCCTGTGGCAGAATATGAAAAAATGTCATGCAAACAATTTAAAAAAATAAAAATTTAAAAAAAAAAACATAGCAATTTTTAATTTTTTAATTATTTTTCGTGATTTTGAAGTTGTTAGACTGCATTAGAAACTAACACATCTTTGGATTACACTGATCTGTTCATCTGACAGTGGACCAATGATAATAAATCAGCCGATGAGGTACTACATTGTCAAGTTGTGACATATGTGTTCAGTACCAATCACACAAAGAAATTTGTCTCCCGTTAGCAATTTATTGCTATAATCGAATGGGTATGAGTTTTAGACTGAGTGTGTAACCAGCATAGATTTAAGGTTGTATGAATGTTTCTCAACTATTGAATAAAACTGAATTTGAAATCAAAATAGAAAATTCCGCATCTCTTTTCCAGATATGCTTACCTCGGTTTTTATATTTACTAGCCGCCAGCAGATAATACCTGAATTTCCATACATTGATTTAGTCCGAGTAGGTACGTTTCAATTCCCACACTAAAAGGTGAATACATATATTCATTAGATATGTAGAATTCTTTTTTGAACATTGAAGTGTGAATGAAAACGCGCAATTTTCATATATCGACCTGTAGGATTTCATTTTAACCGTACGTGTATTATAGCGGACATCACGTATTTCAATATTGTGACACATCGGTGAAGATATACATTTATATATCATATATATCGGAGTACATTTTCAATACCTATATTAGAAAAACATTTCAAATGTCGTACTCGATGGTCATTAGGTACATTTGCTTTTTGCTACGCGAACTAATTTCATATTTAAATAAATAATGACGATATTATGAACTTCCATCTGTGTGCTGAATTTAAATGTAGATACCTACCAACACCTTACTTTTGCGGTATAGGTATGCCACAATTTTAAATAATGATGGGAAATTCACTAATATACCTACAGTAGTATATTTTAAATCAAATGATGTGACATAAAACAGGAAATGAAGCGAAGAAATAGATAATCATCGCATCCAGAGAACTAAATACTCCTGTGTTTTAGTTTAGTGTGCCCGAGTGACTAAATAAATTTTCTACGTATTGAAGAAAAAATTGTTTACCAATTGTGCATGAAAATATGTATAGGTACTTATGTACCTGCTTAGTACCTGATGTATTTACAAACGCAGTAGGTATGTGAAATAGGTGGCAGTTGAATTGTTTAATGAATTAATTTTACCAAATTACTTTGTTAGGACTTTGATTTAAATAAAATTCTCTTAACTGTTATATTTTGGGCACGTAATAAAATACCTACTAGGTAATAATTTTATGATATAAGAAAGGATAATTTTTCCTTTTTAAATTTATATTATTTAGAAAGGTACCTACCTGTTATGTTTTTGAATATCAACAGTATGAAATGCAGTATTTTTGTATTTTTTGTATTATTCGAGTTGAAAAATTATTTTAAGCCCTCGTTATAAATTTTCAAAACCCGAACCATGAATTAATCTTTCGAAGAATAACGCAAGATATTATTTCATTATAATGAAAAGCTAGATTCCGCTTTGCAAACAATCGAGAATAAAAAATAAAACTAACGTTTTCACCGAGGGTCCATTAAATGTGTAAACTACATGTATGATTAATAGCGCGAGTTTCTTTACGATTTATTTTTACAGTTCGTAATCTAAAACTCATAAAGCTCAAATGAACGCGAAAAATTTACCAACTTTGTAAAACTGTGTACTATAAAAACGGATTCTAAAACATACATGTTATAGGTGTTTGATTTATAACACAACGCGATAGGAAATTTACGCTCGAGTTCTCGTTTCGATTCATCTCAAGAAATCTCGTTTTTCATATGTAGTTTCTGAATAAATAATCAAGACTTATTTGGTCCGTTTGTTTATTTCCTTCAGTTTCGATGTATGCTAATTTTATACGCTTTACATTAATGTAATTAATTACTTTATTTTCGACGTCGCGTCATTTAAATCTTTTCACTGGAAAAATTCAATTATTCTAATAGATATTTTGTTTCAAGTCAGCACATATTTCATTATACGATTGCATTTTCTTGTATTCATTTCGAGTATCTACCTGTTTTCAATTTTTTTCTCGTTTTAGTTGGTTTCAGTTATTTTTAACTTCTGCACAGGTAGAAAAAAAGCATCACAATTGGGAAAATACTGAAAGTTTTGGATAAAAAAACGAATGGATGATTATTATTACGAAGTATTTGCTTAAATTTCGTAATTCATACCCAATTTTTATTTTTAGTACCATTTTTAAAATATTCAAATTTTTTGTTTTTAGCTATAGGCCCATTATGTATGCATAATTATCCAAGTTTCATTTGGTATTCTGTGGAAACAAGTTAAATGCTGTAAAGGTACCAATAATGTATTTTAGTCGTTAGTTCATACTTACCAGGTCTGTGGAGCCAAAACAATTTTGGTTCTGGTTTTGGTTCCACTTTTAGTCTCTTGGTTCCTGTTTTGGTTTGGTTTAGATTCCACTTTGTTTGATTCTGGTTCTAGTTCCTATTTAGAACTGGTTCCAGTCCGCCTCGAGTTCTGTAAAATTGTGGCAACACTGTGTTTTGCCTCTCGTACATTCCCCCCTGATAAAACATAAATGTTATCTTCGGTTATTTGACGAGATTTTAATTTAACTGGTCCGTCTGTTTTGTGCCCTCGTCTTTGTGTTACGTAATTGTGCAAATTTTATCTTGTGATTTATAATTAAGCCCCCGTGATGTGTGTTTATTCCAATTGGTCTAGAGCCCTGTTCATAATTAATACAGTAGACTTCATCTGAAACATGTAATTCTGATGAAAATAAAATCTCTATTGTCTTTCTGCAATTGCCCTGGTATATTTTGCCTTAGGTATTTTCGAGCGTTTGCAACAGGCATGCAGTGACCTTACAGCAACTGCACTATACAATTTAATCCTGCATACAGCTGACATGAACCCTCAAACAAGCGTTTTACCTCTTGACTGTTAATAATTAATAAAAATGAAAAATTTGAAAATTCGAAAAAAAATTTATAACAATAAACCTAAAAAAGTGATGAAATTAGGATAAAATTCAAATCCAATGCCAAAAGTATGAAATATTACTTTGAAATCACCTGAAAAAACAATGCTTCTTACAAAGCAGTAAAAAAAAAAAATTCCGCCCCGACAGGAAATTTTTGTGCAGTTACTGTATATACTGTACATCCAGCAAAAGCAGTAGGAACGCTCGAACACACGACATAAAAGCAGTTGATGCAGTTCTCACAGAAACTATAAAAACTGCAAACGCTCGAAAACAATTTCTGTTCTGCCACAAAACTGGCCCAGAAAACATTATCAAAATAGACAGGAACTGGAATTGGAACCGCTATTTCGTTTGGTTCTGGTTTTGGTTCCACTTTTTTTGGCTCTGGTTCAGTTTCACAACCCTGCTTTATACAGCTACAAGTTTGTAAAATTATTCATTGATAACTTGGTACTTGTATCCTTGATATTCAATATGTTGAATGTGAAATGGCTTTTTGAGATCTAATTACAGTTAGCATCTCTGTACGATCGGGGGAGGGGCTGTCGGTATCAACTCTTCTCCCCCCTCTTTCCTGCTAGAGAAACTGCAAACATGTAAAAATGCAATTGCATACATGTAAGCAAGACGCGTACGTATTTTAAAATCAAATTTTCAAGTATAAATAGTCAAATTCAACACTTGAAGCTTAAAAATACGTCAAAAAGCTCATTTTCCATCTCTTATCCTCAAAATTTTACAAAACTTTCGCCCTCACTTCACTTGAGTCATTCTAGCGTAGCCTTTTCTTTTGGAAATAATGGTAGAATGTTTACCTATTCTTACCTATATCACAGTGGGAGGGGGCGAAGTTACCAGTGCAATTAAATAGGTAGGTAGATTGTCGCCACGTTTCTTGAACTTATGCTCCTTTGGAAGCTTTTTTCTGAAAACCCCCTCCAGAAATTTGACCAGCGTATACGGCCATGACAGTTAAAAAATTTGAGCAGCCAAGCAGCAAACAGCAGGGGATATGAAAATATGATTTTCTCACAAACGCAATGGGATTTACAATGAAAGTAAGAGTCGGCGCAGTTGTGATCTAGCAGATAGATTTGGATAAGTAGCATAGTTTATGATCTTGTGTTTCATCGCAATGATTGTAGCGGGATTCGTTAACAAACACGATAGGATTACACAGAAAGCAGGGGTCGACGCAGTCGCAATCTAGCGGATAGATAATGATAAGTAACATAGTTTACTGCCTTGCGTTTCAAAGCAGTGAATCACGTGGGATTCGCTCACAAACGCAGTGAGATTACACTGAAAGTAGGGGTCGACGTAGTTGTGATCTAGCTGATGGATAAGGATAAGTAACGTAATTCACTGCTTTGCATTTCAACGCAGCGAATCACATTGTTTATTTTGCTCACAAACGTACTAAGATTGCGATTAGCAGCGTTTCGTTCTAGATTGGGTAGACAGCAAGGTAGCGGGCACAGGGTGTTAGTATAAGACATGCGTATTGACTTTTAAGGAATGTAAACAGTTGATGAAATGAAATTAAGTATCTCATTAAATTGAAAAAAATGAATGATGCAGGTGGTTCTAATAATTTTTTTTATACATACTGGCTTTAATTTTACATTATCTCAAAAAGCGCTTCACAACATTTTGAAACTTACTGCAAATTATCGGAATCAGTCGAAAGTGGATGTTCTATTTTCAAATGTAGAAATTATTTCATAACTCAAACTTTTATGTAATTAATCATGGCTATATGTTGTCTGAGTACAATAAAAATACTTGCCAAACTTACAATATACTCACTCAACCACACATATCTGTAATAACTGGAATCACTCATTTGACATATAATCTATTTAAAAAGGTTGCGCGTTTCTACAGACTCCTATTATATTTTACTAAAAAAAATATACCGGTTTTACTCTTAATGATAAAAGTTTGTACCAAAAAAATGGAACAAAAGTTTATTCAGGAAATGGATCTTCCTTTTCTCATTTTTCGGTTATTTTTATGATTAAAGTTTGGCTGAAAACGAGAAACAAATGTACGCTTTCTGTTTTTGTTATATCCACTACGTTCCAAAACCTAAAATCCACCCTGTAACCGCCAAGTCCAAGTATTAACGATTGCATTAATTTAATGGGTGTTTTTCTGTGGTATAAGTTATTATTATTTCATATAATATGTTATTTTTTCCCACACGAACAGCTCATTCGCCATAAAGAAATCTGTTGCAGCTGCTTGATACCGTACGTTTTATAAAATTCACCCAAATCTTATGGTATTTTCTTCTCTTTATAATATCGTTTTTCAATGTTCATATTTTTGCATTTAGTTTTTTTCCGCCAAAATATAACAAGTTTTATTTATTCCTATATCTCGTATTGATTTTTATTATCGAAAAATATGGCAGTCTTTTTGCATTTTACGAACTTGAAATGAATTTTGAATTTACATTTTTATTTTATCGTATTTGATAATCTCTTATTTTCTTCAAAGCGATGGATTGAAACGATTCAGTGGCACGGCGAACCAAAATTGTTAAAATATAAGGCGTTTCCATCGCGTTGTCTGACCGTTTCGCTGCTGCTAACTGCATACAAAGTACGCTACGAGCATTTTTCGTTTTTAAAAGATCCTACTGTACATAAAAAAGTAGCTGTTTCTTTTTTTTTTTTTTTTACATAGCTTATGCGGCGGAATGATAGGACACTTATTTTAAATGATTCTATATTTAAGCTTCGTGAATTGTTTTTCCTTAATTTCTAAATCTTTAATTAATTCTCGATTTTTTATTTAAAAACAATTCCATAAGTAAAATTATTGGCAAATAAAGTGTATTGTATTGTAAAATGTCAACTCGCACTGAATCGAGTAAATTTTAAAAAACATGCTCGTAAAATTGTCCCCCCCCCCCACAACGATACTCTGTAAAGAATAACCTTATTTTAAAGCTGAAAATCTTACCAAGTTTTAAAAGTAACTAAAACTTATTCCTCTACATCGTTCATATTTTTGAAATTTCATCGAATTCACACATCATTTCAAAAATTATATGATTGACTAAAACTTCTAACAAAAGTATAAGTTGAAAGATCAAAAATGGCGATAGTTGTACTCGCCTTTGTGGAAATCGAATAATTTAAAAATAACAAAATAAAATTACAGTATTTTGTTATGTAATGGCCAAGTGTAAAGAATGAAATGATCGTTGCAATTTTTCAAAATATAGCAATCAAAAACACTATTGTTGAAACGTTTTAAGTAAAGTGCTGTTCATACAGTAAGCAATAAATAAGTAATCTGTGATTTTTTCTATTTTTTTTTCTAATTTTGATGTTTGTCAACTTTTTGATACAATGT
Source organism: Ferrisia virgata (assembly GCA_900060175.1). Classification (NCBI taxonomy): domain Eukaryota; kingdom Metazoa; phylum Arthropoda; class Insecta; order Hemiptera; family Pseudococcidae; genus Ferrisia; species Ferrisia virgata. The sequence goes on from FIZR01004496.1 coordinate 69,155, forward strand.
TTCCCGTTTTAGAAAAAAAGACGAAAAAACTGACTTTTTGTTTATTATATTTTGTTCCGTTTGAAATGTGTGTTTTTTTTTACAACTTTACCTGCATGTTAAATGTGACGCTTACCAAAAGTTCTGATAGATTTTCTGTGGTGGGTTAGGTAGGTATTAATGAAAAAGTTCGTATCAAACAGTCCGAGATCGATGACTTTATGGTGTATCATAAACGGAATTATAATATTCAAATATTACGTTTTCATTCAAATTTTATAGTTGTGGGTACTTCTGTTTTTTTTTTTTTTTTTTTTTTTTTTTTTTATTGAAAAAAAAAGAAGCGTATTTAGATACAAAGATTTTGTAAATATTTTATTTCTTCATAAAAAAAAAAAAAGAAAAAGTCAAGTAGGTACAATGGTATTTTTATGCGCACAGAAATGTGAAAACATTTTCAAGAAACTTCAAAAAAGTGAAAAGTTTCATTCAAAGAAAGTTTCCTTTTGGTTTTGGCGAACAAAGAATGTTTTGGTGGTGTATGGATTACCACATACCTAAGTAATTGCGTAGCCATGTCTTAAGGCGAACTAAATCATTTATTAGTATATGAGTCTTTGATATCTACAATGTTATGGTAAAAATTAAAAATTTAAAAACCGGACGCGCCAACATTATATAAATTAAGCACTATGGATATTGCCTTAAACTTTCATATAGGAAACAAAGCAATCTCAAAGAACATAGTTTAATTACTCCATTCGTTTTAGAATATAGAGAAGAGATTATTGGTTCATTTTAAACTTTATACAATGACTGAAAGACTTAAGTTTTGTTTCATGAAATTTTGATTCTATACTTCTCCATTTACAAATTTTCGTGGTCAAATAACTTTCCATCAAACCATTAATGGTACATGGAAACTAAACCCAATTTGTAGTCAGTATAATATTATGAAAGGTACTTTGTTTACCGCCTTATAGATATTCACCAACTGATAAAAGAAAATTTAATTGATACCAGACTCTATTTTTGTTAAAATTATGTACAGATTTTACATAAGTATAATTATAATTTCATCGAGAGCATGCAACGAAATAATTTTACTGTGCACGAAACGAAAAATAAAATTCTTGAATCGAAAGCGAAGTCAATTGTAGAAAAATTGATTTTATCAAATAAGTTTAATTTTCTCATTTAAGATGTACGTATTTACTTGTTTAGAATTGCATTGGAATAAAAACTACGTCACTTTATGTATAATCAGCGTTTTCAAAAATAATACAAGTATCTAATGTTTCTATTTACTTGGTTTTGTTTTTCAAATCTTCCATATAATGTATACGGATAAGAATACGTAATACGCTGAATTTAAGTTCGTAGCATAACTTGACGCCGCATGGATTTCAATGCAAATGTAAATCGAATTATTTTATAAAAACACTATCACGCGACAATAAATTTTCATTTTTATCGATCAAAATAAAAAAATAAAAAAAAAATTATTCAAAAAATTCTCTTATTCGGTAATAAACCAAGGTGTAGCAGAGCGATAAAATTTATAATGGAGATAGTCCAAAACAGACTATATAAGGTCAATTGTTTTATTGTGCGTATTTGTACGTGAGGTACGCATTTAATAGAATAAAGAATAGCTGAAAATGATCGGGAAATAAATTTCTTAGGCAATGTAAAAAAATCTCGAATTAAAGTTTTATTTTTTATTTTTCGAGGATAAAATTAACGTAGCTTATTTTTATGGGTGGGAAAATTGTAAGAGTGTAATTTTAAAGCGTAGTGAAAAATAAAAAGACCAAGAATAGAACCGAAAGCGATGGATGCAAGACATTTTAAAGAACCTTTTTTGAAGTACTTTATATTTATTCGACGAAGCGAGCAGTCCTTCTGCAAAATCTTTTGTGATGATAATTACTTTTATGGTACATCATTTTTGACATTTCTAAAGAAAAGAATATATTTAATCTATTAATGTCCTCGGCGTATTGCAGATAATCGACGTCATTTTCAGTTAGGAGAAAAGCCGTTGAAAGACGAAATGTTTTTGCAAAAAAATTCTCGAAATAGACTGATCTGTTCAACGAAATGAATTCTTAGCGTTTATTTTTTCATTTTATATTCAATATTTTGACATTTGAAAGCCGTTTAAACGTATCATTTGTCTTGTTTTGAAAATGAAAATTTTTTATCGTTTTATTTTGAATACCTATATACCTATCTACATATTTACATTTTTTTTTCATTGTAATGCGACTAATGCGAGTATTAAAAAAAAAAACGAAATAGCTGTAAGTTAAGTACATGTAAATGATTACTGGGATAATTGCGTAAAGCAGAAAGTTGTGGTATTATACTTGATTTTTTCGAATTTATTTATCACACTGTAGGCCAACTTTTGAAATTTAAAAAGACACCATGATCATTACGCACTTTCAATGTCTCGCTTAGATATATAGTAGTGTTGTGAACATATGAGAAATAAATTGAATAAGCACATAGCTAAACTTGATGCGAATGCTTTTGAGTTTTTTTTTTGTTTTTTTTTTGTAAGAATTTTACGCTTTTGAATGGTTGCTCACATATGTATTTTGACGAGGTATGATTGAAGTAGATGTATAATTTTGAATAAGAATGGTAATTTTTTATTGGTTACGCATTGTCATTGGTTTTTGCAAATGTTACAAACAGCTTTCAAACGTAAATTGCCTGGATATTTACATATTTCGTTTTATATAGAAATTTCCATGTATGTACATACTCGCGTATGTTAGAAATGACAGAATAATTAATCAGCTTTTTATGGTTACGAACAAATCGAACATTACATATTTAACTCCTGACAGTGATTAATTGATATAACTTATGTTCTTATGCAAATTAAATGAAAAGGCGTAAAGAACGTTTTGCTGAATATATAGTTCAACATTTTTGTCCTTTTTTGGAATAAATCCAAAAGAAAAACAAAACTAAAAATTGTTTCATTAAAATACTTATGACAAATTTTGTTTGAGTTGAACTTTAATTTTGACCGTAGAAATGAGTTTTGCTGCGATGTCAAGGATCTCGATTTGAAAAATTGTATTTTTCAAGCTGGTGATAATCAAATTATAATATTTGGCCTAAGTACGACTAAGAAGCCGTAATATGTATGACTTTATGCTTTAATATAGATACTGAAAAATTTATCAGTCAAGATTTGCAATGCATGTATTTACTATGAATATAAAAAACATCGCAATGTGTATAACTTTTTGAGCCTGATTTTCGTAAAGTAAAGGAAATCTGCGAATTGTCCATTTACGAAAACAGAGGTGCTTTGTGATATTTTTTCTTGAACAATGGTGTGGGTACAGGCAGATATTAAAGTGAATAGTTGGATCCTCTCAAAAGGCACGTCCATAGGATTGGGCCCCTACTAAAACTACATACAGAATTTGAACCCACTACCTCGATTTGTAGGGGAGATATGCGAGGAATAGCCATTTTTTAAGCTCACCATCATTTTCCCCTTCTTAATTGACGTAGGAAGTAAATTTTTGAATATATTGCACAACATTCGATTCTCAATCGATTGTTTTAAAATGAATAATTTTTGCTATTTCAGCCCCTCAGCATCCCATCAGCCAAGTTGGGGCAAAACAGAATTTTGACCACTTCGGAATAACAAATCTGCCGCCAATCCAAATCTACGTTGCAAATTTCATCGATTTTGGTCAGTATTGGGCTGAGCAAATAATTTTTAGTTTTGGTAAAAAAAAATTATAAAATGAACGAAATAAATATCTGACATAGCCAAAAATAGTCTCAACAGTATTTTAAGACACCGCATAACTAATTTTATTGACACCACTCTCTCCCCCTCATCCGTGTCGATAGTCCGTATAATAAACTAGTTTTCATCGACAATATGACATAGAGAATTAAACTAAAAATATTATTTACCCTCGTCCATAGCCAATTTTCAGTGCTACCAACATGTGAAGCAGGACAATTTTATAATCAGAAATCAATTGCATTGAATTCTGAAAGTTGAAACGCTTGTAACATCGTAAAATACTTATTCAAAAATTTGCCTTCCATACTGCCAGTGGGAGAGCAGGTGTCGGATACATTCCACTGGTGCCACCTTTTTTTCAAATTGAGTTAAGGAGATGAAGTTTGGCACGCATATTTTTATTATGAAATACCCGCTTTCCCTCTCAGGTGTATCCGATTTTCTTAGCTAAAAACTTTTTTTTTTCTTTCCTCAAGTTGTCAGTATAGCTAAACTAGCAAATAAGGTTGATGATCGTTATTCGCATTACTTTCTTCAATTTTTGCCCTTCATTGGTAGGTATTTTATTTTATTGAGAAAAATGTCATGTTTTGAAACCCAGGAAACTTCTCGCGTTTGTTGAATTTTTTTTTTACTTTAACGCTTCGTTGATGTGCTTTTGAGGTTTTTTATTCACTTTATAGAAAAATCTTTGAAAAAAGAAGTTGAGTACCTATTTGTAAAGAGTTTTCATCGAATTTAATGCAGTTTGGTGAAAACGTAATTTCTATTAAAGCGAAATACCGTATCCTTTTGATGATGCGTTCAACGTCGTAATGCAGCTTTCATCTTTTTTTGTTATACTTTTTTCATGTAAATGACTCGAGTGCTTTCTCTTGTTTATGAAGTATTTATTCAATTTACCGTTTAAACTCTTCAAAATGGTTATTGCACATTATTTATGCTTTTAAACACGATATCGGCTGTTTCGAAATTTTTCATCGTAGAAAAGAATTTGATTTTTTACTCGATCGCGACAGTTGTTTATTGAACGTGTATGTAGGTAACCGTTACCGACTTATCGAGGTACCAATTTTATTGTTGGAAATTTTCCACATCCACGTTAGCTTATTACGAAATAGTTTTTGATAAATACGTACGAGTATAACTTTCTTTTTTTTAATTCGGATTTGCTTTTTTGAATGGAAGAGTGCATCAAAGGAATGTTTGGATATTGTGTGCGCAGAACTATTAGAAATCAAAATTTTCTTCGATATTCGTATTTTGGAATTTTTCTCTTGGGTATTACGTTGGAAAAAAGTACCTACATGGAATAAAAATGATAGTAATTAATGCGATATTATCTCAGCCTCAGCATGTATTATCAACAAGTTTGCAGGATTGTTGTTGCAATGTTGCGTTGTTCTACTATGAGTTATTCGTATACTAGAATATCTGCATGTTTTTGAATAAATCCCTTACTCATATTCATGCAATGATTAGTATAGTTGAATTACTATATCCGTTTATTCATATTGTGAAAAGTAATTTGGCGACTGATTCTCAATTTAGAGCTTGAAATCCATTTGATGATCCACCCTATTCAAAGAGGAGGTGATGTACGGAGATGGGTTCGGCATTGCGAAATTGACATGTAGGTTTGGGGGATTTTTGAAGTAGATGATTGTGTGTGAGTTTGATGTGTCCAATTCGGAGCCGTTTCATGGTCACTTCGTCTGTAACGATTTAGGTGCGATAAATTTTTCCACGGTTTGAAAGAGAGTATTTATGAACACCTCTTTGTATCCGTTGTTTTAGTTTTAAATTTTTTTGAAAATTAACCTAGCAGACAAACAACTACGAATTAATAAACGCAAGTTATGGAAAATTGGGGCGCGACAAGTGGAGGGGTTGCGATGAGAAATGGTTCTTGCGCTTGAAAATATCTCTAAAAACCTCCAACTATGTTCTATGATGAAATTGTTTAACCTGCGAACAGGTCGAATCACTTATTTTAGACGTTGGTATGAGGAGGAGGGGTTGCCAGTGAGGGTATTGCGGTTAACATGTTGGACGTAAAATTTTAATTTAAATACTTTTTGCGATTACTAGTTTTGTGCTATATTTGATGTTTTGTGTAATAAACAGTATTTTCAGTAAATACATTTTCGAGATTTGAGGGGCTGAGATTGCTCCAAACGCAATTTTCGTAACAACTTAAAATGTAGAAAATCTTTCAAGAAGAAACTTTTATTTGAGAATTTTTTTTCTAAAACCTATAGAAGGGGAGATTTGTACATTTCTAAAAAAGGGAGTGGATCCTCGGAGAGGTAGGGGCTAGAAAAAAATCGGCTTCCAAGCTTATTTTTGTCTAAATACATTTTAGATTAAGATAAAGTCGTAAAGTTGCTTTTTACATTTGGTACAAGTGAAAACCTTTTTTTTGCAGTAGTTCGACCTCGTATGTACTAAAAATTTCTGCAAACTACTGAGGTATTTTTTATTTTTAAATTGTTCACAATGCGTAATTGTTGAATTACCTGTGCTGTTGCCAGTTTGCATTATAAATTCGTAAAACCAACTTAAAATTTCACTGTGTTTTAATACTGCTAGATATGCGGAAAAAACAATGTCAGCCCTTGAGTTGAAGTGTTCCTTGCATTTTTCGAATTGTGTACAAACCGTGATAATCTTTAAAGGTTTACGCTAAAAAATCTTTTTATACCACATTAATCATTAAACACTTTCTTGTTTTCAAAAAGATTCAACAGTGTTAATCTAAAATATTTTAACAAACTTCTTCGAACTTATAATCAAAATATGAACGTAAATATCTGATAAATTTGTTTCGTGTTCATCCGTCAAAATTATATTCATGGCTGAGCTCGTTTTAATAATCTTTTCTGTAATTCATCTGTAATGAATCGTTACCTCGTTACAGAGTTTTAAAAATTTTCTATCGAAAAGGAAACTTTTGAATATTAAAGCGCAGCGTAAAGCGAGGTACCTGTTTGTATAAATTTTTTTTCATTAGTAGGTATACTAGGTATTGGTATAATGATATTTTTTCCTAAAAGTATAGCATTTCGTTTTCATTTGATCGATACTTTTGATGTTTTGTTGAATATGGAATACGTTGAGTAGTTCTCTTGAAGAATTTTTTCAACTATTTGAAAAATTTCCATCGGTAGAAATCATACAGGAGGAAAAATCACTGGTTTTTAATTACGAATTCCTTTCTGCGTATATACGTACTATTTCCAATCAGTTCGAATTGTAATATTTGTGCGTATTCATTACGAGCCTTAAAAAATTAAGAACCATTAGCTGTAGAAATACTTTCTAACTTTGGACACAATTTTGTTTTCAATATATTCTGAATTTCTGAACGCGAACGCAATTCATTATACGGCGTAAAACGTCAATCAGTTGAATCTCATGGTAAAAAAAGATTTTTAATTAACAAAGCTATGCCCGGGATAAGATTAGATAGTATAAAACAGGATAGTAAAATCGATAAAATTAATTTTTCAAAAATCAGTTTTTCGCCGTCCACTTGGAAATTTCTCACGTCTCTTTGCCAGCCCAGCACTTGATAATTTTCACTTTTCCGAGACGTAACGTACTGCACGTACTACGTATTAGAAAAACCTCGCTGATTTTCCGCTATGTACAGGTGCCACATTACCTATTTTTGGGTTCACTTCTTTTCAATCGGTAGAACAAAATCGTTTAATTCGCCACCATCGCGTGTTGGCGGTTATTCTTACGCAGATCAATGATTAAGGAAAAGCAGTAAATTTTGTTTCTTCAAACGCCTCGTGAAACCCATTGCTCGGCAATAAAAAATGATTCATTTCTATATCAGAGCTCTGAACCGTAATATAATTAAATTTTACTGTAGGTAAGTCAGGAATTTTTTTTTTTGCTTCGAAAATATACCATCCTTCCACAAGAGAAATTCCATTAATAATATCTTCGCGGCAAAATGAGCTAACTAGGTCGTAGCAAACGTATTAGATAAAATCTCAAAGGAACTTTCCATCAACTGACGTGAATAAAGCACCTATCATGTTGCAATTCAACACCATAGACTCTTTATCTCAGTTTTGTTTCTTAAAAAAAAAAAAAAAAAAAAAAAAAAAAAAAAAAAAAAAAATGGCATAAACCTAGAGAAAATCAATACCAATGAAAAATATAAATTTGTTTCGCATTTTTTGTCGACATGATGTTTTTTTAATGGCGCGTCGTCGTCCATCATCTCGTGATTTCAAAATTTACCGATCAATACTTCAACACTGAGTTGATTGAGCATAATTTATTTTCAGTGAAAAAAAAACGTGGCAATTGATGTAGCGTGGGTCTATGCGCCAATGCGCCTGCATACAGTTTAAAATTAAACGACCAACTTGATGTTTTCTTTTGACTATGAATTATAATTTTTGCAACGAAATATTTTGAAAATACTGCAATCTATGCTGGAAAACCTTTTATAAATATTTAATAATTACCGTTTTATTACAAGCCTTCTGAAAAATTAATCCTCACTTATATAAGCATCTGTGATGTGGGTAGAAGTACATTACGAGCATTACGATTGAGCCAAACAAAATACCCCCGGAGTTTGACCGTTTTCACTAAACAAACTAACTTTGAGTAGGATGTGAACTTCATTAATTTTCACATTATTATTTTACAAAAAAATTGGCATTATGTTTATGATAGGTATTTTCCAACTAAATTACTGAAAAATAAATACGATTTTTGATGGTCAAAGCGTATCTAAGCTTGAATGAATAAACTTCGGAGACAAAGCTTCGCTGGTGCAACGTTTCGAATATTTGCTTCTTTTTGCACTACTTCCGAGATGACGTACAGATTTTGATATATTCGACGTAATAAGTTTTGCAAGAAAAGCATGTCGCCCCCTCCCCTCAAAAAAAATCCCTCTCGAGTATAATCAATATAGGCGAAAAAACATTTCATCTACACGAGAGATTACTACGGCGTTTCTATTTTAGATTTTGTTCGATATTTGGAGAGGAGGAATGAAAAAGAGTCGCGAAATGACGTTAAATTAACGTTGTAAAAGTTTTGGGGTCTCTGACTTGACCTCCCTCTTCTCCCAAATTTGGGTTAAAATTACAAAATTTACATCGGAAGTTGAAATTTTTTTTCTTTTTTTGAATGTTTTGGTATTTATGTGTCATAGTGGACTATCTGAGATGAGTTTTTCTTGTTTTTTGAGGGATCAAAACCAAGTATGAAAAAGCAAAAAAAAATTCAAAATCTTTTTATTTGGTCTTACGCAATTTATTACGACACATTATTATACTAAAAAAAAATCGAAAAAAGGAAAAGAAATCTTTTCCGATTTTTTATGTAAATTTGAAATTTTTTCACTATACTCCCTTCAGGTTCTAACTATAGAAAAAAAAAATAAAATTGAAACGCTTAGCGATTTGATAAGTACATTTTCAAAAATATAGATCAAGTATGAAAAATCATTTTTAGAGCTTGAAATTAGTGTACATAATTTCAATACTTTCACGATTGACAAATTTTTATAATCTTGAAAGATAAATAATACTTGGTGAGAGGTATTTTGTGTAAGTGTGTGTGTTTTAATGTATTTAGCAATCTACAAGTATATCTAAACTCGTAACCGTAGAAATAAATTCGTCATTTTATTCGTATACAAAATTTGAAAAAATTGAGCATTCATAGACTAACGTAATGCTGGAAAAAATTTTCTTTAAAACTTTTTTTGTTCGAACGAAATGAAAATTTATTAAATAAATACGCTTGACCTTAATCGTTATGTCGAGAGAAAATAAAATGAAAAGGCGAGAAATAGCAATGATAATAATACTAGTTGAATTGTCGAAACTACCCGCGGGTCATTTTATTTATTTATATTTTTTTCGAGGTTCAAGTGTACTAATTTCGATTTTCCTAGCACGTGTAGTTCCCATAGTTATAACAAAACTTAGTATCGCGAGTAAAATCAGCTTTTAACATCGAACATACTCGAGAATTTCAGCAATTAAATCAAAAGAATGGAGCCTTTTTCTCTTCGCTTAATTATTTCCGCGTAAAACTTAATGAAAAGCTCACCATAAGTTAAACTTTCACAGTGACGAAAAAGGTAATGCTAAAGGAGGGTGTGTGTGGTAGTTAGGACTACTTTCATGTTAATTAAACGAAGGGACGCGTTATTGCATTAACCATGTATTAAGGATACTAAACTTGATGAAGGTTCTCCGTTTTCTTGTTCCTTTTTTCTAATGACATCGTCACATGCAAATTAAGAATGAAATCACGCTAATTCATTCTTTTCTGAACTTAGTTGACCGTAAAAAAAAAAAGAAGAAAAAATGATAGAATACGAGTGAACGAAGTGAAAATATTAAATTACAACTATTGAAAATGCTTAAATAATTAAACTCGAGTCGTATTTTTCTTTTATTTAATTAGGTTTTCGTCGCCTATATTATGCGTAATTTTGTAAGTATATGTGGAAGAAACAACGTCTATATTTACCCATTAAAATTGAAACATTTGCCTACACCCAACAGTATCTTACATAGTTATAATTCAGCGTCTACATTCGGCATATGCTCTAGAAAATCCAACAAAATACGTTTTACCGCGGCGTAAGTAAAGTATCTTTTTCACTGCTTTCTTTTTTCTCCATTCGTCGTAAGCTGTAACGGTGTGACAATGTTTGATGTACGTAGCTCTTGCTACGCACTACGTAGTAAGTAAGTAAACACTCACGTGTTGTTTTCATTTCGAGTTGAACATTACTTCAAATAAAGCAAGCAGAAATGTATACAGGAATTTAAAAGAAACTTAAGGGTGGAAAGGTCTGGCAAATGAGTCAATCTTAAAATTCGGTAGATCGATTTCTCGTTCCGAATTTTAGCTTTATCTAAATTCTTATATTAGGCAGATAGGTAAATACGTATATATTCCAACCTATTTAATTAATGTTTCTTAAAAATAATTACTTCTATGTTTTTATCAATCTGACACTCTATACGAGTATAGACAGATAAATTATTGTAAGAAATTCTAACCGTTTGAAAACAACACTAATCCTGAGTATATTTTTATCCTGTTATAGGTGACGCGGGCCTAAAAACATTACGTGATAACAGAAATATTGCATATTGTTTCACGATACCACTTACTTTTTGTGATCCCTCCCCTGTCCTTCATCAACCAAAAATACCTGTGTCTGAAATCTTATCAAGTGAGCTGTTTCAAAATTTCAATCAAATGGTCAATGTGATCAGTGAAACTTGGAGGAAATTTTTTTCTCAATAAAAGTTATCATATGGAAATTTTACCCATTTCAATTATTGAAGGAGCAGATATTGTCAGAATTTTTGTAGCTTCTTCAAAGAATCGAGTTAGGTTAAACTTCTATACAACAAAATTTGTTGCAAGGTATTTTGTCTGCAAGGTTTACTACTGAAATTGGCGATTTGTGTGAATTTTTTTTACTCAAATTTTTTATTTTAAAAACATTTTAAAATTTATCAAAAAAAAGTTACCTTCGCGTCCAGTTTCTCTTAGAATATTTACAGATGAAATGAATATTTCAATTAGCGATTAAAATCTCGAACTTGCCAGACAGATAATTCAAGATACTCTTGATCGAATTGAGCAATGGGCAAACTTCAATGGCCTAACATTCTCAAAATCAAAAACTCACGGTGTTATCTTTACAAAAAAAAATAAATTTCAAGAACCCACTTTGAGTTTAAATAGACAGATCCTACAAATCAAATCATCAAC